>KQ995713.1:52398-74871 GCA_001598015.1 Dorcoceras hygrometricum
CAAATTTTGTTCTTCCGTTGCCTCGTCGGGAGACGGGATCCGGATCCGCCACGGTTCCCCAACAGTACCTGGTGCTGAGACGAGTGGGTAGCTCCCATATACTCACACACTGTGGCCACCATTTTTCAGTTGATCTGTTTCGCTTGTTGAGCAGCTGTTGAGATCTTTTGGATCCCTGCCTTCGGTTGTAGCCTCATCTCATGCATAGCATTGCATATTGTCTGTTGCCGTTTAACTGCTGTTTTTCAGTTGCTCTCCGTACTGGGGTTTGACCCTATGTCCCTCTGGGGCTTGGTTTGTTTGTTTGCCTGTTTGTTGTTCAGGTTACCATGGTTACTCAGCTGGTCGTGGAGTTGACCCGGCTGGTGGTGCCCCAGGAGGTGGTTAGAGTGTCCCAGTTAGTATAGTATATTATAAATATCAGTACCGTTAACCGGGGGATGCCCTATGCTTTGTTGTATCCAGTTTTACTCAGGTGTTCTTGTATTTTGATACATGTTGTACTGTTGTACTGAGTGATTGTAAACTGGGATTTTGAGTATTGTAGTACTTTAAATTATGTTATCTTTTCGTCAGGCCAAAAGCGAAAATTTTAACCACTATTTTATTGCTTTCGCTAGTGTTTGCGTGGTTTAACTCTGTGTTTGTGCATGAGGCCTGATATTTTTGGTATCAGAGCTTAAGCTGGGATAAGCTCGATTCCTTTTGATCACACTTGAGTCTAGGCACAGTGTTGCTTGTTGCATGTGCATGACTATGTGATTTACTTGTTCTGTGATATATTTCTTGCTGTGTGATCTTACCCTCTTAGTACCTTCTTAGATGCCGCCTAGATGTAGGGGTAGAGGTAGAGGGCAGTTTCAGCAGGAATCCGAGGGTCGGAACGATGAGGATCAGCATAGTATTCCTAGTCGAAGATGTACCAGACAGGTCGAGGATGAGGTAGATGAGCTGGAAGCCCGTGTGGATGACATGGAACTTGTGATGGCAAGGTTTCAGCGGCTGAACCCTCAGACGTTTAATGGTGATGAGCCTAGTTACGATGCGAAGTCCTGGTTGCAGCATATTACCGGGTTGTTTGATCACGTCAGGTATGACGATGAGCGTAGGTTGAGTCTAGCTACGTTTCAGTTGAGGAGGAATGCTGAGCGTTGGTGGAGAGGTGATTCGAGGACTCTTGAGGAGACTGGAGTAGGGATCTCGTGGAACAGCTTTTGTACTGCCTTTCGTCAGGAGTACGTTCCGGAATCCTTTGTGAACGCTAGGGGCGTGAGTTTGATAACCTAGTGCAGGGGACTATGTCTGCAGGAGAGTATGCCTGGAGATTTTCTTCTCTTCTTGCGTATATTCCGCATGTTTCTGGCCGAGAGAGGGCAAAGAGGAACAAGTTCTTGGAAGGGTTGAATGAAGAGTTGTATTCGTTGGTGCTGGCGAATTCACCGGCTAGCTATGCAGAAGCGGTGGACAGGGCTATTGACATTGAGGAGGGACTGCAGAACCGTAGGTCTCGTGTTAGGCCGCAAGTGGTGAAAGGTAACCGTCCCATGGTTTCGGGGGTGCAACCTTCCCACTCTGTGCAGTCATCTCAGCCACTCCAGCAGCAAGTAGCCCAACAGTCTGGACACCAGAGGTTTAGGCCTCGTGGTCGTCAGTTCAAGAAGAAGTCTGGTTCTAGTTCTTCTGGCTCGGGCAGTTCTAGCAGCGACAGTAGTTCCAAGATTGAGTTTTGTGGCCAGTGTGGAGGAAGGCATCCTACATCGCAGTGTGTAGGTGTGCAAGGTTCGTGTAACATCTGCGGACAGTATGGGCACTTTGCGATAGTGTGTCCTTTGGCTGGATCTCAGCATACCGTCGCCCCATCGTAGGGTTGAGGTGGATCGTCTAGAGGTCTTTCTTTTCCTGTTCAGCAGCAGAGGATAGGGGAGCAGCAGTTTAGGCCATTCCAGCAGCCTGGTCCTTCACGGTTTGGACAGTCTTCCCAGCCTCAGTTCTCAAGACCTCAGTTTGCTCAGGTGAATTCCATGACGAGGGAGCAAGCGGAGGGCACACAAGGAGGAGGAGTGATTGCAGGTACTTGTTTTGTCTTTGATTTTTCTGCGCGTGTATTGTTTGATACAGGAGCATCACATTTTTTTATTGCCGATGCATTTGTGGTTGAGCATGGTTTGCATACCACATATTTGTGTGATATTGTGTCTTTTGCGACTCCTGCTGGCGCGAGCCTGTACTCCCAAGAGATTTGTTGAATGGCATTCTCAGGTTTGGTGAGAACGTGTTCTTAGAGGATTTGATTAGGCTTGTGAGTGGGATTTCGATTGCATAGTGGGAATGGATGTGTTGTCTGGTTATAGAGCCATCGTGTGTTTCCATGGCGTTGTGCGTTTTAGGCCTCAGTCTGGTGAGAAGTGGGACTTCTATGTTTAGATTCCCGATCGAAGATTCCTTGAGTCTCTGTGATGGAGATGTTTAGCCTATTGTCGTTGGAGAATGCTGGATTTATGATCTATGCTTTGGATGCGTCTTTTCTTTGCGCATAGAGCTTAGTGACGTTCCCGTTGTTCGCAATTTCCCGGATGTGTTTTTGGAGGAGATTCCTGGTTTCCCTCCAAAGAGGGAGATAGACTTCAGCATTGAGTTGGTACCTGGTACAGTTCCTATCTCGAGAGCTCCGTATCATTTAGCTCATGCTGAGTTGAGGGAGCTTAAGGTTCAGCTTAGTGACATGCTGGAGAAGGGTTTCATTAGATCGAACATGTCACTTTGGGGAGCGCCTATCTTGTTTGTAAAGAAGAAGGATGGGTTGATGAGGATGTGTATCGACTTTAGGGAGTTGAATAAGGTGACAGTGAAGAATAAGTACCCTTTACCGAGGATCGATGACTTGTTTGATCAGCTTCAGGGTTCGCTGTGTTTCCTAAGATCAATTTGCGTTTGGGGTACCATAAGTTGCGTATTCTAGAGCAAGAAGTTGCGAAGACTGCGTTTCGTACGAGGTACGGGAATTATGAGTTTTTAGTTATACCTTTTGGTTTGACAAATGCCCCTGCAGTTTTCATGAACTTGATGAACCGAGTCTTTAGAGAATTCATCGATCAGTTCTGTGATTGTGTTTATCGATGATATTTTGGTGTACTCTAAGACTCCGATGCAGCACAAAGAGCATTTGAGACTGGTTCTTCAGACTCTTCGAGACTCGCAGTTGTATGCTAAGTTTTTTAAGTGCGATTTTTGGTTAGACAGAGTTGTATTTCTGCGTCATGTTGTTTCAGCTGCAGGTATTTCTGTGGATCCCAGTAAAGTTGAGGCAGTTGTTAACTGGGCACGTCCCAATAATGTTTCTGAGATTCATAGTTTCTTGGGTCTGGCTGGCTATTATTGCCGATTTATAGAGGGCTTCTATAGTATAGCTAAGCCGATGACGTAGTTGACTCAGAAAGAAAAGAGGTTTGTTTGGACTGAGCAGTGTGAGAACAGTTTTCTATTGCTCAAAGAGAAGCTAACTTCTATGCCTGTGTTAGCTTTGCCGTCTGGTTCAGGTGGTTTTATTGTTTGTTCTGATGCTTCGTTGAATGGATTGGGTTGTGTGTTGATGCAGCATGGTCGAGTCATTGCGTATGCCTCTCGTCAGTTGAAACTGCATGAGACTCGCTACCCAGTTCATGATTTGGAGTTGGCAGCAGTGGTTTTTGCCTTGAAGATTTGGCGCCACTATCTGTATGGTGAGGAATTTGTGGTGTATTCAGGCCACAAGAGCCTTCAGAATCTGTTTCTTAGTCAGATTTGAACATGAGACAGCGTAGATGGATGGAGCTGCTTAAAGATTTTTATTGTGAGATCAAATATCAACCTGAGAAAGTGAATGTAGTTGCTGATGCATTGAGCAGAAAGGCTCAAGTGGCGATGCTGGCTTTGTTGCAGATTTCGAAGGTCCATGAGCATCTAAGCACTACGGGTTGGCGGTTTTACCCAGGTGAATATTATGTTGTGGTGTCTTCTTTTCAAGTTGAGCCACAGATTGTTGCGAGCATTAGAGCAGCTCAGAGGACAGATCCATCTATTCATGAATTGAAGCTGAAAGTGAGAGCTGGGCAGTTAGAGGATTACACTGTCTCGTCTGATGGTTGTTTGAGGTTTCGTGGCAGGTTTGTTGTGCCAAATCTGATTGCTTTGAAGGAGGATATCTTCAGAGAAGTGCAAGGATTACACTGTCTCGTCTGATGGTTGTTTGAGGTTTCGTGGCAGGTTTGTTGTGCCAAATCTGATTGCTTTGAAGGAGGATATCTTCAGAGAAGTGCACTGTAGTAGACACAGTGTTCATCCTGGTACAAGGAAGATGTATCATGCCTTGAAGCAGCATTACTGGTGGGCAGGTTTGAAGAGTGATGTTGCTGATTTTGTAACTCGTTGTCTGAATTCTCAACAAGTTAAGGCTGAGAGGATGAGACATGGTGGTCTATTGCAGAGTTTGGAGATTCCCCAATGGAATTGGGAGCACATAGCAATGGATTTTGTCACATATTTGCCTCGTTCCAGTCGAGGATGTGATGCTGTGTGGGTTGTGATCGATAGGTTGTCGAAGTCTGCTCATTTCATTCCCTACAGTATGACCTATTCTTTGAAGAAGATGACGAAGATTTACATAGATGTCGTGGTGAGATTGCATGGTGTGCCTGTTTCTATCATTTCAGATCGTGATCCGAGGTTTACTTCCAGGTTTTGGAAGAGTTTGCAAACAGCTTTGGGTACCAGATTGGCGATGAGCACAACATATCATCCCCAGACAGATGGCCAATCTGAGAGAACTATCTATATTTTAGAGGATATGTTGAGAGCTGTTGTGATGGATTTTTGTGGTAGCTGGTAAGATTCGTTGTCTTTGGTTGAGTTTTCTTATAACAACAGCTATCAGGTCACGATTGGTATGGCACAATTTGAAGCCTTGTATGGCAAGAAGTGTAGATCGCCCGTGTGTTTGGAAGAAGTGGGGGAGAAGCAGTTGTATTCTCCAAAATTTCTATAGCAGATGAGAGGTCAAGTAGATCTGATTCACCAGCGAATGAAAGCTGCACAAGATCGCCAAGCCAGTTATGCGAATAAGAGGCATAGGCCTTTAGAGTTTCAGGTTAGTGATCTGGTTTTCCTGAAAGTTTCTCCTTTCCGCAGTGTTATGAGATTTGGTCTCAAGGGAAAGTGAGCTCCTCGTTATGTTGGACCATATGAGATTGTTGAGAAAATTGGTCCTTTGTCTTATCGGCTGTTGTTTCCGCCAGATTTGTCTTCCTTACATGATGTTTTTCATGTGTCGATGTTGAGGAAGTATGAGCCAGATCCGTCGCATGTGTTGAGAACTGACGAGGTAGAGCTAGATCGGACTTTGAGTTACGTTGAGTATACCTTGCAGATCTTAGATAGAAAAGATAAACAGCTAAGGAACCAGACCATTCCCTTGGTGATGGTCCAGTGGAGCAAGCATGGTAGAGAAGAAGCTACATGGGAACTGGAAGAGAAGATGCAGCGTGAGTGGCCGCATCTGTTTGAGTAAGCGCTGTATCAGATTCCAGTAGCTAGTTGGTTCTTGTTGATTTTCCAGTATTTGTTTGCTTGAGGTTGTTTTCCCAGTTATCTTGAACTCTTGATTTCAAGGACGAAATCCTGTTTTAGTGGGGGATAGATGTGACACCCAAAAGTTTACTTAGATTAATTGAGTTAATTCATCGGGTTTAGCATAGACCAGATTTGGCTTGAACAGATCTGGGATGAGTTAGCTTTGAGCTAGTATTCTTGGTGAAGCTATCAGGTTCATATTAGTCCTTGAATCAGATCTGGAGAGTTGGAGAATTTCCGTGGGAACTGATCAGATGTGAGTGTTGGTCAGCACTGGGTGATCGCATTCAGTTGTGGAGATGGAATCTGGAATCGTAAGGCATATGTGAGTACGCTAGAGTGTTTCTGTAGCGAGTAGCTAAACTACGTCGTTTGGATTAGTTGGAACGACATCGTTTTGTTTAGCGAGCGAGATTCAGATCCGAGCAGCGTTAGTCTTCAGATTCGACGGGATCAGAGTGATTTCGATGCGATGCCGTTTGCTGCTTAGCGGTGGGATTCAGATCCTAGTTGCGTTGGATTTCAGGTTTGAGTAGCGGGTGATGTCTCCAGATGCGAGTGTGGAATCTCTGTGACTTCGTTTGGATAAGTCAGGATCTGTTTAGGCGTAGAGTCAGATCTGATGTGAGATTCAGATCCGAGCGGGAAATTCAGATTTGAGTCTTAAGTTGTCGGTAGGTCTGTTCTTCAGATTTGAGCAGATCTGACCATTATATAGAGAACCTTTCCTTCGTTCTTTATTATTCAGCTTCGACACTTAGAATATTTCTCGATAGCGAATCCTGTCGCGATACCCTAGCTATTGTTCATCGAACCTTATCTTCTCCGATTGTCGAAGGTAGATATCTCCGACTGAAGTAAGAGTGGTAGCGCTGGACTCCTCTTGCTAAGAAGCTTCGTTTGGTGCCTCTTTTGGAGACTTGGGAGGAGCTGAAGGTGGATCACGAAGACATCTCCCTTCTGTAGTCTGTTAGCATAAGCGTCGGATTTCGTCTGCCGTTTAGGTAGCTTGCTGGGTAAGAGTTAAGATGGTAGATATCTCCGACTGAAGTAAGAGTGGTAGCGCTGGACTCCTCTTGCTAAGAAGCTTCGTTTGGTGCCTCTTTTGGAGACTTGGGAGGAGCTGAAGGTGGATCACGAAGACATCTCCCTTCTGTAGTCTGTTAGCATAAGCGTCGGATTTCGTCTGCCGTTTAGGTAGCTTGCTGGGTAAGAGTTAAGATCCTACCTTGTGCTTCGTTTAGAGCCTTCTGTTGTGTTAGATGGGTCGGATAGCGCTGGTTGAGTGCGTAACTCCCAGTTTGTAGTGTCTGTGCTTTCGGTCCTTGAGTTAGCGTTGTGGCTTGCTTAACAGGTTTCAGATCTGTGTTGCTCGGGACTTCGTTGTTGTAATTATACCTCAGAAGAGTTGAGGTACGGATGTGAGCTTGTTTCACAGCGTTGAATTGGGCATGGATACTATGTATGCTGCTGTGTATGCCTCTGTGCCGTTATCTGCTTGCTTCTGTTGTGTTGTTATCTGCAAGCTATCATTTTGCATACACGCATTATTCATGTTGCATCCAGATCTTGTTTAGCCGTGCCTTGTATCTTGATCTGTGTGTGTACCAGGATGCTTGTTAGAGGCCGAGCGGGTAACTCCCGTCACCCTCATCTCCCTGCTGGGATCTGTTAGCCACTATGAGCGGAGTGGGTAGCTCCCACACCTCATGAGTTGGGCAACATCAGGTTGAGCTATGTTCTGTATCTGGTACCGTGTGCTGAGATGAGTGGGTAGCTCCCATATACTCACACACCGTGGCCACCATTGTTCAGTTGATCTGTTTCGCTTGTTGAGCATCTGTTGAGATCTTTTGGCTCCCTGCCTTCGGTTGTAGCCTCATCTCATGCATAGCATTGCATATTGTCTGTTGCTGTTTAACTGCTGTTTGTCAGTTGCTCTCCGTACTGGGGTTTGACCCCATGTCCCTCTGGGGCTTGGTTTGTTTGTTTGTCTGTTTGTTGTTCAGGTGACCATGTTTACTCAACCGATCGTGGAGTTGATCCGACTGGTGGTGCCCCAGGAGGTGGTTAGAGTGTCCCAGTTAGTATAGTATATTATATATATCAGTACTGTTAGCCGGGGGATGCCCTGTGCTTTGTTGTATCCAGTTGTAGTGTTATTGATTGGTGCTTGATGCATGCTGTACTGTTGTACTGTGGCTTTTAGTCTAGCAAGCATAATCACCCATGCTCCATCCAAGGCTATAAAACAAGATCACATCCGTACCTCAGTCCGGAGCTATAATTAACACAACGAAGTCCCGAGCAATACATATCTGAAAACCTGCTAAGCAACAACGCACAAAATCCCAGGGACAGTAGCACATAAACTACAACTGGGAGCTATGAACTCAACCAGCGCTATCCTACCCTTCTAACACAACAGAAGGCTCTAAACAAAGCACAAGGTAGGATCTTATCACTTACCCCACGAGCTACCTGAACAGCAGAAGCAAATCCGACGCTTAAGCTAACAGACTACAGAAGGGAGATGTCTTCGCGAATCTCTCCAAGCTTGACGCAAGTTCCACAAGCTGTACCAAATGAAGCGTCTTAGCAAGAGGAGTCCAGCGCTACCACTCTCGCTTCAGTCGGAGCTGTCTACCGCCGACAATCGGAGAAGATAAGGCTCGGTGAACAATAGCTAGGGTATTGCGACAGGAATCGCTATCGGGAAATATTCTAAGTGTCGAGGCTGAATAATGGGAATCGAAGACCAAGTCCTCTTAAATACAATTCAAATCTGCTCAAGTCTGATGAACAATACCCACCGACAACTTAAGTCTCAAAACTGATTTCCCACTCGGATCTGAATCTCATATCAGATATGACTCTACGTCAAACAGGTCCTGACTTATCCAAACGACGTCGTACAGAGTCCACTCTCGCATCTGGAAACGTCACCCGCTACTTGAATCTGAAATGCTAAACGTGTCGCATCACAACACTCGGATCCTACTCATATCCGATGACACGCGCAACTCACATCTGAGTCTCCCCCGCTAAGCCAAAACGTTGTCGTTCCAACTAATTCAAACGACGTAGTTTCGCTACCCGCTACTGAAAGACGCTAGCGTACTCACATCTGCTTAGCGATACCAGATTCTAACCTCGAATGTGATCAGCTCTCAAATCTGATCGCTGCAACCAAAATTCTCCAACTTCCCAGAATTGTTCTAAGTACCAAATCTGACCCAAATACGCTCAAGCTACCAACTCAAAGCTTGTCACCCAGATTTGTTCACGCTCAAATCTGAATCTCATAAAATCCGATTAATTAACTCAATTAATCTTTCTAAACTTTCGTGTCTCACAATCGCTCCTAACTACGTCACTCAGTTCTGACTCCCAAAACTTGGTCAAATATGAAAGCCACTGGACCGCACCGGTCTACCCCACAACACAAATCGGGACTAAGAACCGGATCTGTCCATGCACCACTAACAACGCGCACATACTCAAATCTTGATCCTTGCCAAACGACAACATTTTGCTACCCCCGTGATATATTCCACCCGTTCGCCCAGAATAACGTGCGACTACCAGATCTGATTACAGGATCTGAAAACGATTGACCCGCGTCGACCAACGCTCAAGTCTGATTCATATTCCACAGAATCTCCAAATTTTCAGAGCTGATCGAAACACCAATTCGGACCCGATAGCTTCACCAAGCATACCAGCTCAAAGCTGGCTCATCCCAGATCTGTTCAAGCCAAATCTGGTCTATGATAATCCCGATTAATTAACTCAATAATCCATTAGACTTTCGGGTCTACATTCCTCCCCCACTAAAACAGGATTTCGTCCTTGAAATCAAACAACAACTCCAGAACTGAATATCCACGCTATGCACCAAACACTCAGCAATCTCTAACAGACCACAGGAGGCTACTAACCAAGAGTTCAAGATAACTGGAATAAACAACATCTCTCAAAAATAGCTTCTGGAAACAAATGCAACATCTACTCAAACAGATGGGGCCACTCTCGTTGCCTTTTCTCTTCCAACTCCCAAGTAGCTTCCTCTCTACCATGCTTGCTCCACTGAACCATTACCAAAGGAATGGTCTTATTCCTCAGCTGTTTCTCTTTTCTGTCCAAGATCTGTAAGGGATACTCAACATAGCTCAAAGTCCGATCTAGCTCCACCTCATCAGTTCTCAACACATGCGACGGATCTGGCTCATACTTCCTCAACATAGACACATGAAAAACATCATGTAAGGAAGACAGATCTGGCGGCAGCAACAGCCGATAAGCCAAAGGACCAATTCTCTCAACAATCTCATACGGTCCAACATAACGAGGAGCTAATTTTCCCTTGAGACCAAATCTCATAACACTGCGAAAAGGAGAAACTTTCAGGAAAACCAGATCACCAACCTGAATTCCAAGGGTCTATGCCTCTTGTTCGCATAACTGGCTTGGCGATCTTGTGCAGCTTTCATTCGCTGACGAATCAGATCCACTTGATCTCTCATTTGTTGCACAAATTCTGGAGAAGACAGCAGCTTCTCCCCCACTTCTTCACAACATATAGGTGATCTGCACTTTCTGCCATACAATGCCTCAAATGGTGCCATACCAATCGTGACCTGGTAGCTGTTATTATAGGAAAACTCAACCAAAGACAACGAATCTTGCCAGCTACCGCTAAAATCCATCACAACAGCTCTCAACATATCCTCTAAAATCTGGATAGTCCTCTAAAATTGGCCATCTGTTTGGGGATGATACGCTGTGCTCATAGCCAATCTGGTGTCCAAAGCTGTTTGCAAACTCTTCCAAAATCTAGAAGTAAACCTCAGATCACGATCTGAAACGATAGAAACAGGCACACCATGCAATCGCACCACAAATCTATGTACAACTTCGCCATCTTCTTCAACGAATACGTCATATTGTAGGGAATGAAGTGAGCAGATTTCGACAATCTGTCTATAACAACCCAAACAGCATCACAAACTCTGCTAGAACGAGGAAAATGAGCAGCAAAATTCATTGCTATATGCTCCCAATTCCATTGGGGAATTTCCAAACTCTGCAATAGACCACCAGGTCTCATCCTCTCAGCCTTGACTTGCTGAAAATTCAGACAACTGGCAACAAACTCAGAAACATCACTCTTCAAACCTGTCCACCAGTAATGCTGCTTCAAGGCATGATACATCTTCCTTGTACCTGGATGAACACCGTGTCTACTACAGTGCGCTTCTCTCAAGATCTTCTCCTTCAAGTCAATCAGATTTGGCACAACTAACCTGCCACGAAACCTCTCAAACAACCATCAGACGAGATAGTTTAATCCTCCAACTGTCCAGCTCTAACCCTCAGCTTCAACTCATGAATAGATGGATCTGTCCTTTGAGCTGCTCTAATACTCGCAACACTGCTCAATCCAAACAAACCTCTTGTATTTCTGAGTAAAAAGGCGTTATAGGCTTAGCTATGCTAGAGAATCCCTCTATAAAGCGATGGTAGTAGCCAGCCAAACCCAAGAAACTACGAATCTTTGAAACATTCTTGGGACGCTCCCAGTTAACAACAGCCTCAACTTTACTGGGATCCACAGAAATACCTGCAGCTGAAATGACATGACCCAGAAATACAACTTGGTCTAACCAAAACTCGCACTTGGAAAACTTAGCATACAGCTGCGAGTCTCGAAGCGTCTGAACTTCAAATGCTCTTTGTGTTGCATCGGAGTCTTTGAGTACACCAAAATGTTATTGATAAACACAATCACAAACTGATTCGATGAACTCTTGAAAGACTCGATTCATCAGGTCCATGAAAACTGCGGGGGCATTCGTCAAACCAAAATGCATCACCAAGAACTCATATGCCCGTACCTCGTCAAAATGCAGTTTTCGCAATATATTGCTCTCGAATGCGCAACTGATGGTACCCCGAACGCAGATCAATCTTAGAAAACATAGTTGAACCCTGAAGCTGATCAAACAAGTCATCAATTCTCGGAAAAGGTACTTATTCTTCACTGTTTCCTTATTCAACTGCCTAAAGTCGATGCACACCCTCATCGACCCGTCTTTCTTCTTCACAATAGGCGCTCCCATGATGACATGCTCGATCTAATGAAACCATTCTCCAACAAATCGCTAAGCTGCACCTTAAGCTCCCTCAACTCAGCAGGTGCTAAACGATACGGGGCTCTCGAGATAGGATCTGTACCAGGTACCAACTCAATTCTAAAGTCTATTTCCCTCTTCGGAAGAAAACCAGGTATCTCATCCGGAAACACATCCGAGAAATTGCGAACAACGGGAACATCACTAATCTTTACGCGCGACGAATAAGACGCATCTAGAGCATATATCATAAATCCAGCATTCTCCAATGACAACAGCTCCATCGCAGAGACTAAAGGAATCTTCGATCGGTAATCGAGGCCATAGAAGTCCCACTTCTCACGAGACTGGGGCGTAAAACACACAACACCATGAAAACAATCCACGGTGGCCCTATATCCAGACAACACGTCCATTCCCACTATGCAATCGAAATCCCACATCACTAACCTGATCAGGTTTGCTAACAACGGGTTCTCACCAAACCTAAGATTGCCATTCAACAAAATCTCTTGGGAGTACAGGCTCGCGCTGACAGGGGTTGCAACAGACACAATATTACTCAAAGAAGTGGTATGCAAACCATGCTCAAAAACAAATGCATCAGCAGTAAACGAATGCAATTCTCCTGTATCAAACAATACACGTGCAGGAAAATCAAAGACAAAGCAAGTACCTGCGATCACTCCTGTTGGCGTGCCCTCCACTTGTTCCCTCGTCATGGCATTCACCTGGGCAAACTGAGGTCCTGAAAACTGGTGCTGGGAAGACTGTCCAAACCGCAAAGGACCAGGCTGCTGGAACGGCCTATACTGAGGCTCTCCCAACCTCTGCTGCGGAGCAGGAAAATAACGACCTCTAGACGATCCACCTCAACCCTACGGTGGGGCGGCGGTATGCTGAGATCCAGCCAAAGGACACACTCTCGCAAACTGTCCATACTGCCCACAAACATTACACGAACCTTGCACCCCAACACACTGCGCCGTGGGATGCCTTCCTCCACACTGGCCACAAAACTCGACCTTGGAACTACAGCTACTAGAACTACCCGAGCCAGAAGAACTAGAACCAGACATCTTCTTGAACTGACGAACACGAGGTCTAAACCTATGGTATCCGGACTGTTGGGCTGCTTGCTGCTGGGGTGGCTGGGATGACTGAATAGACTGGGAAGGTTGCACCCCCGGAACCATGGGACGGTTACCTGGAACCACTTGCGGCATAACACGAGACCTACGATTCTGCAGTCCCTCCTCAATATCCATAGCCTTGTCCACCGCATCCGCATAACTCGTCGGTGAACCCGTCAACACCAAGGAATACAACTCTTCATTCAGTCCCTCCAAGAACTTGTTCCTCTTCGCCCTTCTCGGCCAGACACATGCGGAACATATGCAAGAAGAGAAGAAAATCTCCGGGCATACTCTCCCACAGACATAGTCCCCTGCACCAGGTTATCAAACTCACGCTCCCTGGCATTAACTTAGGACTCAGGGACGTACTCCTGTCAAAAGGCAGTACAAAAACTGTTCCACAAAATCTCTACACCAGTCTCCTCTAGCGCTCGAGAAGAACCTCTCCAGCAACGCTCGGCACTCCTCCTCAACTGGAATGTAGCCAAACTCAACCTACGCTCGTCACCATACCTGACACGGTCAAACAACCCGGTAATGTTCTACAACCAGGACTCCGCATTGGAACTAGGCTCATCATCGTTAAACGTCTGAGGATTCATCCGCTGAAACCTCTCCATCACAAGTTTCATGTCGTCCACATGGGCTGCCAGCTCATTAACCTTGTCCTCAACCTGTCTATCACGTCTACGAAAAGGCCCACTATGCTGCACCTACTCGTTCTGACCCTCAGATTCTTCCGAAATCTGCCCTCTACCTCTACCCCTATGTCTAGACGGCATCTACGAAGGTACTAATAGGGTAAGGTCACAAAACAACAATTATCACGTAACAATTTAAATCACATTGTCATGCACATGCAACAAGCAACACTGTGCCTAGACTCGAGTGTGATCAAAATAAATCGAACTTATCACAGCTTAAGCTCTGATACCCAAAATGTCAGGCCTCGTGCTCAACTCAGAGATAAACCACGCAATACGGAAGCAATAAAATAGTGGTTACATTTTTCGGTTTTGGCCTGACTGAAATGTAACATAATTTAAAATACTGCAATACTCAAAATATCCCAGTTAAAATAACACAGTACAACAGTACAACTTGTATAAAATACATGAACCACAGAATACAACTGGATACAACAAAGCACATGGCCTTCCCCGGCTACTATTATAGATACATATATGCTATACGCTAACTGGGACACTCTAACCACCTCCTGGGGCACCTCCAGCTGGGTTAACTCCACGACCAGCTGAGAAACCTGGGAAACCTGGACAACAAGCAGGCAAACAAACAAACCAAGCCCTAGAGGGACATGGGGTCAAACCCCAGTACGGAGAGCAACTGAAAAACAGCAATAAGATAGCAACAGATAAAATGCGAATGCTATGCATGAGATGAGGCTACAACCGAAGGCAGGGAGCCAAAGGAATCTCAAGAACAGCTCAACAGCGACAACAGATTAACTGAGCAATAGTGGCCACAGGGTGTGTGAGTATATGGGAGCTACCCACTCGTCTCAACACACGGTACCAGATGCACAATAATGCACTCAACCCGCTGTTGCCCAGCTCATGAGATGTGGGAGCTACCCACTCCACTCATAGTGGCTAACAGATCCCAGAAGGGAGATGAGGTATACGAGAGTTACCCGCTCGTCCTCCAATTCAAGCATCCTGGTACACACAAATCAAGATACAAGGCACGGCTAAACAAGATCTGAGTTCAACAACATGAAAATGCGTGTATGCTCATGCAACAGAATGCAACAGGATATAACAACCAACGAATAGCATACACAGTACAACAGATCAACAAGCAAACACATATATCCATGCCACATCCAATGCTGTAAAACAAGCTCACATCCGTACCTCAGTTCTGAGCTATAATTACCACAAACAAAGTCTCGAGCAACCAAATTGAAACCTGTTAAACAATAAGACAACACAGGCTCAGGGACAGTAACCCAGAACTCACTACTGGGATCTATGAGCTCAACCAGCTTCGTCCTACCCAACGAGTTCAACAACCAGCTCTAATCAAAGCGCAAAGGTAGAACTAGCACTTACCCAAAAAGCTACCTGAACGGCAAGACTAATCCAACGCTTATGCTAACAGACTACAGAAGGGAGATGTCTTCGCGATCCACCTCCAGCTCCTCCCAAGTCTCCAAAATAGGTATGAGAAGAATCGCCCTAACGATAGGAGTCTAACGCTACCACTCTTGTCTCCGTCGAAGCTTTCTACCACCGAAAATCGGAGAAGATAATGTTCGATGAACAGTAGCTAGGGTATCGCGACAGAGTTAGGTTACGAGAAATATTTCTAGGTGCCGGGAAAGAATAATGGACGAAGGGTCAAAGTCCTCTCTTAAATGCAACTCAAATCTGGTCACATCTGGTGAACAGCAGCCATCGAAAACCTCGGGGTTCACATTTGAAACCAACTCAAATCTGAGTACCACTCCAGATCTAGACACTACGTCGAAATAGACGTGGGACTTAACCAAACAACGTCGCACAGAAAATACGCTCCCAACTAATACACATTGTCCCGCTAACTCAAGTCTGAAACTCTAAACGGCGTCGCATCGCTCCTAGCTACGTCTCTCAGATCTGACTCCCAAAACTTGGTCAAATATAAAAGCCACTGGACCGCACCGATCTATGCCACAACATGAACCGGGACTAATAATTGGATCTGTCCACGCACCACTAACAACGCGCACATACTAAAATTTGGATCCTTGCCAAACGACAACATCTCGCTACCCGCATGATATATTCCACCTGTGCACCCAGAATAACGCGCGACTACCATTTCTGATTACAAGATCTGATCACGATTGACCCGTGTCGACCAATGATAAAGTTTGATTCCTATTCCACCAAATCTCCAACTTTCCAGAGCTGCTCAAAACATCAATTTGGACCCGATAGCTTCACCAAGCATACCAGCTCAAAGCTGGCTCATCCCAGTTCTGTTCAAGCCAAATATGGTCTATGCTAAACCCAATTAATTAACTCAATTAATCCATTGAACTTTCGGGTCTCAAATGCTTAAGGAGAAGTTGACTAATGCTCTTGTGTTGGCTTTGTCTTCAGGTTCTGGAGGTTTCTTAGTGTGCTATGATGCCTCTCTGAATGGTCTGGGTGGTGTATTGATGCAGAACGGGCGAGTGATAGCTTATGCGTCTCGACACTTGAAGCCCCATGAGACGAGATACCCTGTTCATGATCTAGAGTTGGCCGCCATTGTTTTTGTGTTGAAGATTTGGCGTCACTATCTGTATGGTGAGAAATTTTTGGTGTACATAGTGTAACGCCCCAGATTTAACGACTGCCCCCACTGTACCAACACTGATCTTTTCAGCGTGTTTTGTCCTGCCTACCTCAACTAACCTCAATTACATCTATAACTTTCCAGTCTCGTAATCCCTCTCTTTCCGGTGTGGGATCGGTTCATTCATGTGCCCCTTCGCCTCTAGAATCCTGCCAGGAGCCGCTCATTATCCCGTGCAACCTCTGGCACCGGCGATCACTCCCCGCCATCTTTTGAGCCCCGGACCTCACATGCCCACCAGCTTCCGCTTGGTTCATCCCCGAACCACACCGTACTAAGAGAGGTCGGCTCTGATACCATCTGTAACGCCCCAGATTTAACGATTGTCCCCACTTACCGGTCTCAAACCGTACTGTAAAGTGACATGCACACATAAAGCATAAAAACATCATATAATCACATACATGACATGAAAATCATATTAACATAAGGTTTTCCTCCTAGTCATGCATTCAATTCACGTAATTAGGATTTTCCGGGCGTTACACACAGACCACAAGAGCCTGAAGTATATCTTCACTCAGTCAGATCTAAATATGAGGCAACATCGTTGGATGGAGTTACTCAAGGATTTTGACCGCGAGATTCAGTATCAGCCTGGGCGAATGAACTTACTTGCCGATGCTTTGAGTAGGAAAGCCCAGCCTGTGATGTTGGAGTCGATGAGTATATCCAAAGTCCATGAGGATTTGGGGACTTCTGGATGGCGTTTTCAGCCAGAGGATCAGTACTTTGTGGTTTCTTCTCTTCAGGTTGAACCATAGGTGATTGCAGACATTAGAGTAGCGCAGAGAACTGACCCGTATATTCATGAGTTGAAGATTAAGGCACAAAATGGTCAGTCAGAGGATTTTACCGTTGCTTCTGATGGATGCTTGAGATTTTGTGGTAGATTGGTTGTTCCGAATTTGATTTATTTGAAGGAAGCCATCTTGAACGCCCATTGTAGTCGTTAAAGTGTGCATTCGGGCGAGAAGAAGATGTATCATGCCTTGAAGTCTCACTACTTGTGGGAAGGTATGAGGAATGACATATCTGGATTCGTATCTCGATGTTTGAATTGTCAACAGGTCAAGACTGAGAGAATGAGACCTGGTGGTTTCTACAGAGTCTAGAAGTGCCTCAGTGGAATTGGGAGCACATCGCCATGGATTTTGTGACCCACTTACCTCGATCGAACAGGGTATGTGATGCGATTTGGGTTGTTGTTGATAGATTCTCGAAGTCAGCCCATTTCATTCCCTATGATGTGAGATGTTCGATGAAGATGGCTAGACTGTACATTGACTATGTGGTAGGTTGCATGGAGTGCCTGTTTTGATAGTGTCCGATAGAGATCCAGGATTTACTTCCTGATTTTGGAAGATCTTGAAGGCAGCTATGGCTTCGAGATTGGCTATAAGTACAGCTTATCACCCTCAGACAGATGGCCAATCCGAGAGGACCATACAGATTTTGGAGGATATGCTGCGAGCAATTGTCATGGATTTCAGTGGTAGCTGGCAGGATTCTCTGTCTTTGGTTGAATTTTCTTATAATAATAGCTACCAAGTGACTATCGGGATGGTCCCATTTGAAGCTTTATATGGTCGTAAGTGTAGATCTCCAATCTGTTGGAAAGAGATTGGTGAGAAACAGTTGTGTACTCCTGAATTTGTGCAACATATGAAAGATCAGATTGAGTTGATTCGGAGTAGAATGAAAGCTGCACAAGATCAACAAGCTAGCTATGCTAACAAGAGACGCAGACCTTTGGAATTTGAGGTTGGCGATCGAGTATTTTTGAAAATTTCTCCTTTTAAGAGCGTGATGAGATTCAGATTTAAGGGTAAATTGGCTCCTAGATTCGTTGGTCCCATTGAGATTGTTGAGAGGATTGGGTCTTTGGCTTACATATTGCGATTGCCTGTCGAGTGAGCAGTGATACATGATGTGTTTCATGTATCTATGTTAAGGAAATATGAGCCAGATTTGTCCCATGTGCTAAGAAATAATGAAGTGGAGCTGGATCAGACCCTGAGTTATGTCAAATATCCAGTGCAGATTTTGTTGGAATAGCGGTGGAGGATCCGGATCCCGTCTCCCGGCGGCGCAGCGGAAGTTTTAAAAATTAGCGCCGAGAAACGTTCAATACAATAAAGGCAGCACTATAAACCATTCATAGGGCGTTTCTCGGGGTGTTACCTTGCTGGAGACTGGCGCCTGGCTCCAACCAGAATCACAGGGAAACTGGCTCTTGTCGGTAGGCGGCTGTAGATCGTCAATCAGGTCCACAGCAAGGTTCCTTCGTCAGCCTGCACTAGAAGGCCTGACGAGATCAGCACGGACGGAAAACTCCTCGAAACGGTGATCGGAACAAGTCCGATCAACGTGCGGCGGCGGCGGCGTGGGGCTTTGGAGGAGAGGGGGCGGCCGAGAGAGGGCTCTAGGGTTTAGGGTGTGTATTAGTTATGTTTAATCAAGCCCTAGTCTAGTATAAGTAGACTAGTGGTGGACTTGGACCGGTCCAACGGGCCCGGGTCCAAATGACGATATCCACCACCGCGGCTTCATGATCAGATCGGACCGATCGACTCTGTTTCCAAAACTGAATATTATGATGTGAAAAATGATTTTTCAGATCATTTAACCCAAAATTGCAATTTAGTCCTCCAACTCTTGGAAATTGCAATTTGACCCCTGTTGAAGTCGCACTCCCTAAAATTTCTCCTCCTATGCTCAACATATTGAGCTCAGTTTCCATGCGGGAATCTTGAATCCAGTACTTGTGTGACCCTCAATGGTTCAGGGATACAGCTAGCCGTGGGCCCACAACCATTGTGGCTCCGAAATCACAATTTTGGACTTGCCTAACGGATCATGGTAAAGCGCCTAGCAACATCGTGCCATGATCCCCTAGGTATCACTGATAGTGCCTGCAAGAACCAGTTGGTCGTGGTTAGTGTACAGTACGGTCCTTTCAATCCATATATCCCGATCAGATCAACGACCATTGGTAAATCGAGAGTCGCTAAAGATCTGATAGCTATGCATACATCTTGGAGATCGAATAGTGACATCGCGAGTGTAACTAGGTAAACCCATTTACCTAAAACACTTCTAGTACTCTGGCCAGAGATTTATACACTATTATCCCCTCAGATAGCATAGGATATCCACGCATGTAAGCGAGCGGTGAATCCTCGACAACGAAGCATCGACTCCTACATGCATCGGGGTCTCACCCAACCCCGCCGCCTAATGACCCCAAGTGAGTCGGAAAACGGGTCAAAGTGAGACACCTATCATGTAGAGTCTCGATGACGTTTCGAGTCGTGAGGACTAATCAGTACAACCAAGACCTCGGACTTATCCACTCGACAAATGGTAACCACTTGGAAAGTACGAACGAGGGTAGTTCGATAGATCACCAGGTCACTATCTATCTGCATGCTCAGAACATCACAATGTTCCCTACCAATGAAACATGGTACTTCGCATCGCAGATATTAGTCTCGAGCTCGGGCGGCCTTATCCTCATTTTGACGGCCCAATCGACTAGGAACGAGTTCAGAATACACAGTGACTATTAGATGTGTTTCATGATATCCGTCATACCCACTATCACATCTAACATACACTATGGTGCATTATAGGTCTTTATCCAACACAATTGTTAACATTATATAAACATAATGAAGATAAAGAATGCCATAAACAAATGCGAATTTCATATATAAAGACGGTCATATACAAGAGTCTATAAACCCACACGCCACAAGTTGGCTAGTTGGGCATCTACTCTAACAATATCCCACTTGCCCTAAAGCCAACTACTCATCAGACGCAGTCCCATTGTTTCGCGATGTTTTTCAAACAATGGTCCTGGCAAGGGCTTCGTAAGTGGATCAGCAATGTTGTCCGCAGAGGCGACTCTCTCAACTGCTATGTCACCTCTAGCCACAATATCCCGGATTATGTGGTATTTCCTCAGTATATGTTTGGATCTTTGGTGAGACCTAGGCTCCTTTGCTTGCGCAACGGCACCCGTGTTGTCGCAGTACACCGGGACTGGACCAACTCCATCAGGAATGACGCCCAACTCTTGGACGAAATTCCTTATCCAAACCGCCTCCTTAGCAGCAGCTGATGCTGCGATGTACTCAGCCTCAGTGGTTGAATCCGCGATGGTGTCTTGCTTGGAACTCTTCCAAGAGACAGCACCACCATTGAGCATGAATACAAATCCAGAGGTTGACTTCGAATCATCCACGTCACATTGGAAGCTAGAATCAGTATAGCCTTCCAATTTCAGTTTACCACCCCCATAGACCATGAACATATTCTTAGTCCTTCGCAAGTACTTAAGAATATCTTTCACAGCCTTGCAATGCATTTGGCCGGGGTTGGCCTGGTAGCGGCTCGTGACACTCAGAGCATATGCGAAATCCGGTCTAGTTGAGATCATGCCATACATAATGCTACCTATTGCCGAGGCATATGGCATACGTGCCATACTCTCTATCTCCTCATCAATCTTTGGACACATAGACTTAGATAGAGTTATCCCGTGGCACATAGGTAGGTGTCCTCTCTTGGACTCTTCCATAGAGAACCGCTTAAGTATGGTATCGATGTAGGTAGCTTGGGTGAGTCCGAGCATCCTTTTCGATCTATCCCGATAGATCTGAATTCCAAGAATATAGGATGCTTCACCCATGTCCTTCATCGATAATCTACTAGACAACCAGACTTAGTTGACTGCAGCATCCTACATCATTCCCAATGAGTAGAATGTCATCAAAATAAAGTACAAGGAATATAACAGCGCTTTTAACTACATTTTTATATACACATGGCTCCTCGGGATTCTTGATGAAACCAAATTCCTTAATTGTTCATCGAATCTCAGGTTCCAACTCCTCGATGCTTGTTTGAGACCTTAGATCGATCTCTGAAGTTTGCATACTTTATGCTCACTTCCTACAGATGTGAAACCCCCAGGCTGCATCATATAGATCTCTTCCTTAATGTTTTCATTAAGGAACGCAGTTTTCACATCCATTTTCCATATCTCATAGTCGTACCATGCTGCTATGGCAAGTAATATTCTAATCGACTTGAACATTGCGACTGGTGAAAATGTTTCATCATAGTGAACACCTTGCCTTTGAGTGTAACCTTTCGCGACCAGTCGTGAATTATAGGTCAATACCTTACCATCGGGCCCAAGTTTCCTCTTGTATATCCATTTACATCCAATAGGAACAATTCCTTCGAGAGGATTAACAAGAGTCCAAACTTTGTTCGCATGCATTGAGTCAATCTCAGAATGCATTGCTTCAAGCCATAAACTAGAATCAGCATCGGAAATCACCTCCTTGAAGGTTCTTGGATCACATCCAATAACTTGATCACCCTGATCATCTTCAAGGAGGAAACCATATCTTTCAGGAGCCCTAGGAACCCTTTCGGATCTCCTAGGTGCGACCATTTCTGGTACCGACTCTTGAGGTGCGGGAGGTTCACTTGGTACTTCAGTTGGTTCTCGAACCTCTTCGAGTTCTACTATTTTGCCTTTTCTATCAAGTAGAAACTCCCTTTCCATAAAGGTGGCATTTCTAGAAACAAACACTTTTGTTTCGTTGGGATAGTAGAAGTAGTATCCAATAGAATTCTCTTGATACCCAATGAAGTAGATTAATATGGATCTAGTATCCAGCTTATCTCCCACTGTCTACTTCACGTAAGCAGGACATCCCCAAATCCTCATAAATGAGTATTTGGGCTGTTTGCTCATCCATATCTCATATGGAGTCTTACCCACTGCCTTGGTGTGGACATTGTTCAACAACATTACCGCCATTTTGAGCGCATATCCCCAAAACGAGGCAGGAAGCTCAGTGAAGCTCATCATAGATCGAACCATGTCCATCAGGGTTCGATTACGATGCTCCGCTACACCATTGAGCTGTGGTGTGGTCGGAGGGATCCACTGTGAGAGAATCCCATTCTCTCTTAGATAGTCTTGAAATTCAGCACTCAAGTATTCACCACCTCGATCGGATCGAAGCGCTTTAATACTTTTGCCCAATTGATTTTTTACTACAGCCTTGAATTCTTTGAACCTTTCAAAGCATTCAGACTTGTGCTTCATTAAGTACAAGTACCCATACCTAGAGTAATCATCGGTAAAGGTGATGAAGTATGTGTGACCGTACTTAGTACCAATGCTAAGTGGACCACACACATCAGTATGGATCAAATCCAAT
>KQ995713.1:90732-105718 GCA_001598015.1 Dorcoceras hygrometricum
GCCAGGAGCATCCAATGCGCATGTCGCACGCGCCCATGCGCGCGGGAAGGGGCCACCGCATACGGCGGCGGCCGGCGGCCAAAACAAATTTTTTTTTTTGTTTGTTCAATCTGAAATTCGGGATTTAGATGCAATTCAGGCAACAATGTATTGAAGGATCCGAGCCCTGGCTCTGATACCACTTTTGAAATAGCGGTGGCGGATCCGGATCCCGTCTCCCGGCGGTGCAGCGGATTAAAAATTAGCACCGGGAAACGTTCAATACAATAAATGGAGCACTATAAACCATTCATAGGGCGTTTCTCGGGGTGTTACCTTGCTGGCGACTGGCGCCTGGCTCCAACCAGAATCACAGGGAAACTGGCTCTTGTCGGTAGGCGGCTGTAGATCGTCAATCAGGTCCACGACCGGAAGCAAGGTTCCTTCGTCAGCCTGCACTAGAAGGCCTGACGAGATCAGCACGGACGGAAACTCCTCGAAACGGTGATCGGAACAAGTCCGATCAACGTGCGGCGGCGGCGGGCGGCGGCATTTGGGCAGCGGCCGGCGGCGGCGTGGGGCTTTGGAGGAGAGGGGGCGGCCGAGAGAGAGCTCTAGGGTTTAGGGTGTGTATTAGTTATGTTTAATCAAGCCCTAGTCTAGTATAAGTAGACTAGTGGTGGACTTGTACCGGCCCAACGGGCCCGGGTCCAAATGACGATATCCACCACCGCGGCTTCATCGTAACTCCGATCGCCGATCAGATCGGACCGATCGACTCAGTTTCCAAAACTGAATATTATGATGTGAAAAACGATTTTTCAGATCATTTAACCCAAAATTGCAATTTATTCCTCCAACTCTTGGAAATTGCAATTTGACCCCTGTTGAAGTCACACTCCCTAAAATTTCTCCTCCTATGCTCAACATATTGAGCTCAGTTTCCGTGTGGGAATCTTGAATCCAGTACTTGTGTGACCCTCAATGGTTCAGGGATACAGCTAGCCGTGGGCCCACAATCATTGTGGCTCCGAAATCACAATTTCGGACTTGCCCAACGGATCATGGTAAAGCGCCTAGCAGCATCGTGCCATGATCCCCTAGGTATCACTGATAGTGCCTGCAAGAACCAGTTGGTCGTGGTTAGCGTACAGTACGGTCCTTTCAATCCATATATCCCGATCAGATCAACGACCATTGGTAAATCGAGAGTCGCTAATGATCTGATAGCTATGCATACATCTTGGAGATCGAATAGTGACATCGCGAGTGTAACTAGGTAAACCCATTTACCTAAAACACTTCTAGTACTCTGGCCAGAGATTTATACACTATTATCCCCTCAGATAGCATAGGATATCCACGCATGTAAGCGAGCGGTGAATCCTCGACAACGAAGCATCGACTCCTACATGCATCGGGGTCTCACCCAACCCCGCCGCCTAATGACCCCAAGTGAGTCGGCAAACAGGTCAAAGTGAGACGCCTATCATGTAGAGTCTCGATGACGTTTCGAGTCGTGAGGACTAATCAGTACAACCAAGACCTCGGACTTATCCACTCGACAAATGGTAACCACTTGGAAAGTCCGAACGAGGGTAGTTCGATAGATCACCAGGTCACTATCTATCTGCATGCTCAAAACATCACAATGTTCCCTACCAATGAAACATGGTACTTCGCATCGCAGATACTAGTCTCGAGCTCGGGCGGCCTTATCCTCATTTTGACGGCCCAATCGACTAGGAACGAGTTCAGAATACACAGTGACTATTAGATGTGTTTCATGATAGCCGTCATACCCACTATCACATCTAACATACACTATGGTGCATTCTAGGTCTTTATCCAACACAATTGTTAACACTATATAAACATAATGAAGATAAAGAATGCCATAAACAAATGCGAATATCATATATAAAGACTGTCATATACAAGAGTCTATAAACCCACACGCCACAAGTTGGCTAGTTGGGCATCTACTCTAACAGACTCTGGATAGAAAGGAGATGCAGTTGAGGAATAAGACTATTCCGTTGGTGATGGTCAAATGGAGCAAGCATGGTAGAGAAGAAGCTACCTTGGAAGTCGAAGAAAAGATGAGACATTAGTGGCCTCATCTGTTTGAGTGATGACAGTAGATTTCCAGGTCAATCTACTGGCTTGTTGATTCGTGCTTTGAGTTGTTTTGTGCTCTTGAATTGTGGTTTTGTTTAGCATTGAGATATGCTGGACAGATTATTTTTTTGAGTTTTGGTGAATTTCTGGTGTTTTCTGTGTTTCTGATCTGTTACTATAAGTTGATTTCGAGGACGAAATCCATTTCTGGTGGGGGAGAGTGTGAGGACTAGAAATTTATTAATTGGTGATTAACGAAAAATAATCGGATCTGGACAAGGATTAACCAAGGGAGATGTTAACCATAGGGTTTTCAGATTTGTAGGAATTGGTTTTTCTATTAGTGAATATTGGATTTTCATATTTTAGGTAGAACATATCAGATGTGGATTGTTGGTTGTTATCGGGTGGCTTGGAACAGATCCGATTGGCGTAAGTGGATTTGAGAAGATCGTATTCGATTATGATATGTTTTGGTGTATTGCGCTTGAGTTGAGTGTTTGTTGGGAATTGGTATAAGAAGATATCAGATTTGAGATGTTCTGGAGGCTTTGATTTGAGAGAACAGATTTGGGTAGCGGAATCTAGAGTTGGAGGTAATGCGACGTCATATCGCGTTACCAGATTTGACATTGGTTGAGTGAAATCTGTTCAGTGGGAGTGAACAGATGTGTGCGTCTATTTGGTGAAGTCAAGTGTTGGTCAACGGTACTGTGTGGACCTGTCCGGTTCGAGAGTTGGTAGTAGACTGGTGCGGTTTAATTATTTCAGATTTGACCAAATCTGGATGAGCGAGCGGGCCTTTGTCGCGAGATCTGTTTGTTGGGAGCGGGTCTCCAATGCGACGTCGTTTGGTGATCACGTGCGAGAATAGCGTAGTAGAGTAAGATCTGAGTTAGCGCTAAGAAGTGAGATGTCGCCCAGATCAGAGGTAGCGCCCAGATTTGAGTGATTGACTTTCACTATAACTTTGACTGGGAGATTTAAATATAAGTGTCGATTAACACTTAGTCGATTTCGAACCCGATATTTCTTATCTTCTTCCCAAGAGTCTCCTGAAACCCTTACTGTTGATTTGAACCTTTCTCCACCGATTGTCGTCGATTTATGCCGCCGTTTGGAGCAAGATTTGTGGCACTGAGCTCGTCTTCCTTAGGGCTTTCGATTGATACCAGTTTGGAAACTTGAATCGGCGATTTGAGGGAGCACGAAGTAGTTTCAAAGTTCGAATATCTTCACGATTGTTGACCAGTGGTTCTTTCGTTCTTGACCAGCTTTGAGTAAGTGATTCCTTACTGATTTAAGCTTCTATTTAGAGCTGGTTAGTGCTTTGTAGAGTTGAGGTGGCTATTTTAGGCTACGCGGATTTATGCCGTAAGCTGATTGAGTTTTGATGTGAGCTGATTATTAGATATCTTGGAATATTTGAGCTCGTAGGCATTTTTTGTTGAGTTCTGGAAGAGATAGTTGAGCAGGATGTTGGAGCTGTGTTCTGCGTAATCTGTCGAGGTATTAGCAGCTTAGAGGAGGTACGGATTTGAGCTTATTTAAACAGCTTTGGGATAAGCATGAGATATTTCTAGTGTGATCTGAATGTTGTGAACGAGTGATTAAGTGAACAGATTTGACCTGGATGTTATGTGAATTACCTGTTCTGTGTGTACGTATGAATTATGTATGTTGTGATCTTATATTGACTGGAATTCACGCATACATATTGAGCCTGATATTTGATTGATGACTCGAGTCGAGCTAGCGTTGGGATCGGCCGACTGAGTTGTCGCACCTGAAAGGTCCAATGCTATCATCGAGATGGTGGCTGGCTGAGTCGTCGCACCTACCACTGAGCTATGATGGTCGACGAACCTGAAGATCACGGATCGATGATTCCCACCGGCTGATTGGATGTGCGTGGTGTTTGAGGCTCAATTGAGATTTGATTGCCAGCTGAGTTGTTGGCCTTGATGACTGATATTCCTTGATAACCTCATGCATCTCATAACTTGAAATATTTCATGTTTATGAATTGCAGTTTTATGAGTGCTCTTCGTACTGAGGTTTGACCTCGTTTCTTTTCCCTTTTTTTGGTCTGCTTTGGTCTGTGTTGGCCTTTGCATGATCTTCAGGTAATCCAGCTGGACCGAGTGGAGCGTCGGCTGGTAGATCCCCTTTATGAGTCCCAGTTATATGTATTATGTATTGAATCAGGGGATGCCCTGTGTTACTTTGTATTGGGGATCTGTATTTGATGCATACTTGGATTTAATTATGTGCTGTTGATGTTTAGGGATTTTGAGTTAAATCCTTATTTTGAGTATGCTTGTATTTTAAGAGATGAATTCTGTTCAGGCCCAAAACAAATATTTTTATCCCATATTTTGAATGCTTCCGTGAAATTAAGATTAATTGAGTAATTACTCCGATTTTAGCGCACCGGGCCTGACAGAACATCTGCGAGCTGAATAAGCGCACTATACAGAACATCTGCGAGCAGTGAGCTGAAGCAGATCGTACATGAGCTGAAAGTGACAACTTGAGTGAAATGTATAAGATGTCCAACCTGGAACAGTAGGGGACGTCCAAACTGGTCCAGCAGACGACATCCAAGCTAACCCAGCTTGGAGCAAGAGCACCTTAGTAAATTAGATCAGGGAAGAGCTGAAAGCTGAAGAAGTAAACAGTATAAGAAGAACTGATCTCAGTTAAGAAATGCAGATCCATTTAGCATAGATTGGAGCTTCGAGTTAGATCAATTCAGATCAGCACAGAGCAGAATCAGTTTAGATCAGCTCAGAGCAGAATTGGTTCAGATCATAGAAGCAATTTAGAATCTGTTCAGTTTAGAATAGATCATGTTCAGATCAGATTAGAAACAGCTTAGAGAATAAGCAGAATAGATCAGAAACATCTCAGATCAGATTTGAAGCGCAGCGAGAATCAAATCATCTCATAACTTAAGAACAGATAAGATCGGGTAATTAGATCAGTTAAGCAGCTCAGACAAAATCGGCATGATTTATATATCAGTTCAGTGTGAACAACTCAGAGCAGAATCCGTTCAGAACAGCTGAGAACGCCTAAGTTGGAACAGTACAGAACAGAGAGAACAGCTCAGCTGAGAGCTTAATAGAACAGAATTAGCTTAAGGCCGAACAGAACAGAACAACACAAATTGAATCAGCAGAGTCGATCAGCTTAGAGCAGATTAGAGCATTCAAGAGCATCTCAGAGTGTAGAACAGATCAGATCGGAGCAGGCTTAGTATCAGATCAGCTCACAGTAAACAGAACCAGCTTAAGGAAGATCGAACAATTCAAACAAGAGCAGCATAGAAAAGAATCACAGAAACAGCTCAAGAGCAGAAAGACTCAGACTATAACAGTTTAGAGCAGATCAGCTCACGAGCTTTGTGAAAGATCAGCTCAGACGAATTAGTTTGTACAAGTTTTATTCATAATACTAGAAGACAAACTCATTTTTTTTATCAAAGAGAGCTCAAACTCTACAAAGGCTGCAAATGCATTAATGACGAAGAGAGCTCAAAGTCAACAAATCCTGCAAATGCATTAAATGATAAAAGACACAAGGTATAAGTATGATGGAATCCTTTACAGAAGCCTTTTCAATGGCTAGGAACTTGTCCAATGGATATATTTGCACAGAGGATATATACATCAAGAAATAAGAAACAAACACAAGAGAGAGAGACAAAAAACAGAAAGCAAGTGCATGTACAATAGTTGAAAGCTCGTACACTCAGGTGACAGTTGGTGTACAAGCTGAGCCAGTGCCTAAGTCTGAGCTGGTGCACAATCCGAGAGCTTAAATGCAGAATCTATAGTCGACTACACAAACAGGAAAGAAGATGAATATATCAGCTTTGTAGAAGCACTTCCCAGTGTGTGACAAAACATACTAGAGAGTGAGCTTACACTGTAATATTCTCACACATATATTCACTCACATATACGAGAGATGAGCTGAATAGAATAGATTAGTGAATCACAAACAAATACAAATCTTTGTAGTATTTCTCACAAAGACGTTAAAGAAGTGTAAACAAGTCACACATCCTGCGATCTGGTGTGCAACAGAGTGTGTCAGGTGTTCTCGCAGCTTGCGTGCTGTTGGATCAGGTTTGTACAAATGGTTGTGTAATCAAATCTTCTAGTGAATCCTTCTATAAATGAAAGAAGGGGAGATGTAGGAGATTGAGCTTCAAACTTCCAGAAACAAATTCTCAACGTACTATTTTCTTTACAGCTTTCTGTTAGCATCGCAGTTTTAAAACCAATCTTTTAGCTTTCCAATTTTTAGAGAGTATTTCGGGTTCCTTTCCGATCATACCTGATCTAATTCTTTGTTCTAAAACTTTTCAAGAACCAAAGCTATTGCAGCTCAGTTTTTCACAGATCATATCAATCGCGATCTGGGCCAGCACGCAGCGCAGCTCCGTGTTGATCCAGCTTAGGCGTGATCTGTAATTTGGATTATGCGTGCTGTTTTTCAAAACCTATTTAAATGCTCGTAATCTGTGTTTTTATCCATGAATTGGTGTCCGAGCTATGTGAGAGCTCTAGGTACCAGTCCTACGATCCTTTCAAGTGGTATCAAATATTTCAAATCTGTTTATCGTGCTTATTTTATCTAGGTTTTGTGTTAATAAAAAATGGAGAGATTGTTGGATCTGTGTAACAGATCAGATCTTAATTTTTATGAACACAAAACCTGTTGTTATGTTTATAACGACTTAATCGAGTGTGCAGGTCTTAGATATAGCTGAAACGAACTAGATATTTTTTAAAAAAAATGCGGAATAAACATTCTTTAAAGTATATAAATATCAACCCTTAATAATCTTTCCTCAACATCACTTTAAAACATAAATAAATAGATATCTCAAAAGGTTATATCATTCATACTGGCTTAAAAATCAGAGTAAGTAAAAAGTTGTGGAAAACTGAACATGTCTAATAAAATAAGTGAAAGCATCTGAGTAGTCACGGGGTATCAGCTGCAGCGGGCGATCAGAGGTCCTCACCACCAGTCGGAATAAATTTATCTGCAGTATCATCTGCAATATTTAAACCTAGTGGGCCTAAAGGCCCAGCATGCTCTATATGGTAATAACAAGGTACATATAATAAAACCACATGCAAGCACATACATATCGTAAAATAGCTTTAAAACATGCATGCATGAATGATCGTAAATCATGGCATCAAAACTATTCGTAACAGTACATGATAGTATATCATAACAAAATGAGGCATAAACATAACATAACATAAAAGACGTGTGTGTCAGGCCCTGTGATCAAAATCAAGGATTAATTACTCAATTAGTCATAATTACACGGAAGCATCAAATATGGGATAAAATTTTTCGTTTGAGCCTGAACTGAAAACATCTTTTAAAATACGAACATAATCAAAATACGAATTTTAACTCGAAAATCCAACACACAGCAGCAACACGTAAAGCAATCTAGGTATGACAACAAATACAGATCCACCAAATACAGTATTTACTCATGGCATCCCCTGGTTCAATAATACAATACATAATATATAGCTGGGACTCAAAATGGGGATCTACCAGCCGACAGTCCACTCGATCCAGCTGGATTACCTGAAGACCCTGCAAAGGCCAACACTGACCAAAGAAGCCCCAAAGAGGGAAAATAAAACAAGGTCAAACCTCAGTAGGAAGAGCATTGATAAAGCAACAATCATATCAGACATGTAATATTTCAAACGTGCGATGCATGAGGGCTACCAAGAACCATCGGTAAGCAAGGCACAACGACTCAGCTGTGCAATAAAATCTCAATAATCAATCAGAATCCAAATCACAGCGACTCAGCTGGCTATCGCAACTCAGCGACAACATTGGATTCTCAGCACGGGGACTCAGCCGGAAAATCGTGACTCAGCGATTATCAGGTCTGAAAGAAGCAGGCTCAATATGCTATGCATGAATTCCAAGTAAGATCATACTCACAACAATGCATATAATTCACACGCATAGGCACTTAAGCACACGAATCATCATCGTAATCTATCCAACCAAGCAGCCTCATCTAGCACATAATCACAACAGCTCATACACGAATGGAAATATTCTCAAGCTGATATTAAAGCTGCTAATATGAGCTCACTCTTACTTCAAAACTCACACGGCTACTACCTCAACAGATCGCACGAGGACAAGAACACAGCACCAACAGCCCGTGCAAGTCTACTGTCGTACCAGCTCACGGTGAACTCAACGGAACGGCTCAAACCATCATGTAGCTACAACCTGCTCAGCCATACTATAACAGCTCATGGACAATTTGAACAGAACAGAGCTGGGATCTACCAACTCACCCAGCTCAAACCGACCCCTAAAACACGATAACCGGCTCTAAACAAAACGTAAAACACTAACCAACGCTTACCCAAGAGCTCAAGCGGAATGGGAGAACTATCGATCGAAAATCGCAAAAATGTTCGAATGCTTCAACCACATCACACCCACTCTACAAGTCGACCCAAGGCTCCAAATTCATACCAAACGAAAGGTCTTAGAGAGAGGAACCCAGCGCCATCAGCCTTCCTCCAAACGGCGGCGTAAATCGACGGTAATAGAAAGAAATCGAGTACGATGAACATTAAGGGTTTGGGAACAGTACGTACCGAAAGCTCTCTGGAAAGAAGATAGGGAATATTGGGTCTGAAATTGGATAAGTGTTGTTTGACACTTATATTTATTCTCCCAGTCAATGTTACAGTGAAAGTCAACCTGCTCAGATCTTAGCACTACACCAGATTTGACTCCTATACGCTTTACCAGCTCGCGACCACCAAACGACGTCGCATAGGAGTCCAGATCAGGACAAACAGATCTCACGTACGTATACCAGCTCACATACATCCAGCTCTTGCCTAAGCTGGAAACCATAAATCGTACCGGTCTACACCAAAATCATGAACCGAGCCGATCCACACAGTACCACCGGCTCGTGCACCTGTAAGCTATTTTTTATCCCTTCGCTATTCCAACAGCTCACGCTTGATCCGTTCTATGTCCAATCCGAAGATCATCAACAGCTTAGACCAATCCTCATAAGCTGAATATCTGACAGTTCACGTCTCCCTTTGTTAATCCTAATCCTGATCTGATTAACTGATTAATCATTCTCTAGCTATTTCTAGTCCTCACATTCTCCCCAACTAGAAAAGGATTTCGTCCTCAAAATCAAACCATAACTATAGATCAGAACAGAACAATACCATAAAACCACCAAAACTAAAATATGTAACAGCCCAGCATGTCTCAATACTTAACAAAGTCACTCACCAAGGTACCAAAAGCAACTCAAAACACAAATCAGCAAACTAGAAGATTACCTGGATCAATACTGCATATGATCAAATAGATGAGGCCACTCCTGGCTCATCCTTTCATCAACTTCCCAGGTAGCTTTTGGGGAACCACGGCGGATCCGGATCACGCCTCCCGGCGAGGCAGCGGAAGAACAAAATTTTGGCCGGGAGACGATCAATACAATTCTATAAACAAATCAATCTATGACATTCATAGGGTGTTTATCGTTGATTACCTTGCTGGCAACTCGTGCCTGGCTCCGACCAGTTTCGCAAGGAAACCGGCACTTCACGGTAGACGGCGGTAGATAACGTCAATCAGGTCCATGACCGGATACGAGACTCCTTCGTCAGCCTGAACTAGAAGGCCTGACGAGATCGGCACGGACGGATTCTCCTCGAAAGATTGGCCGGAACAATTTCCGGCGAAGGAGGCGGCGGCGGCGCGTGACGTGCACGGCGGCGGCGGCGTGAGGTTGGAGGAGAAGTGGGGCGGCTTTTGCTAGGTTTTAGGGTTTGTAGTTGTGTAGTAGTGTTGTCTAGTGTGATTTAGTCTAAGTCTACATTAAGTAGACTTAGTGATGGATTTGGATCCGGCCCAACGGGCCCGGGTCCAACGGATGAACATTCGATTCATACCCATCACCGTGACTTCATCGTAACTCCGATCGCCGATCAGATCGGACCGATCGACTCAGTTTCCAAAACTGAATACTATGATCTGAAAAACCATTTTTCAGAACCCCAGTGCAAAATGACCGTTTGCCCCTCAACAGCGGGAAATCACGATTTGACCCCTGTTGACTTTTAGGAAGTCGCACTCCCCAAAATCCTCTTCTCATGCTCAACACATTGAGCTGAGTATCCGTGCGGGAATCTCGAATCCAGTACTTGTGTGACCCTCAATGGTTCACAGATACAGCTAGCCGTGGGCCCACAACCATTGTGGCTCCGGAATCACAATTCCGGACTTGCCCAAGGGATCATGGTAAGAGCGTCTAGCAACATCGCCCCATGATCCCCTAGGTATCACTGATAGTGCCTGCAAGAACCAGTTGGTCGTGGTTAGCGTACAGTGCGGTCCTTTCAATCCATATATCCCGATCAGATCAACGACCATTGGTAAATCGAGAGTCGCTATAGATCCGATAGCTATGCATACATCTTGGAGATCGAATAGTGACATCGCGAGTGTAACTAGGTAAACACATTTACCTAAAACACTTCTAATACTCTGGCCAGAGATTTATACACTATTATCCCCTCAGATAGCATAGGATATCCACGCATGTCTGCGAGCGGTGAATCCTCGACAACGATGCATCAACTCCTACATGCATCGGGGTCTCACCCAATCCCGCCGCCTAATGACCCCAAGTGAGTCGGCAAACGGGTCAAAGTGAGACGCCTATCATGTAGAGTCTCAATGACGTTTCGAGTCGTGAGGACTAATCAGTACAACCAAGACCTCGGACTTATCCACTCGACAAATGGTAACTACTTGGAAAGTCCGAACGAGGGTAGTTTGATAGATCACCAAGTCACTATCTATCTGCATGCTCAGAACATCACAATATTCCCTACCAATGAAACATGGTACCTCGCATCGCAGATACTAGTCTCAAGCTCGGGCGGCCTTATCTTCATTTTGACGGCCCAATCGACTAGGAATTAATTCAGAATATACAGTGACTATTAGACGTGTTTCATGATAGCCGTCATACCCACTATCACATCTAACATACACTATAGCGCATTCTAGGTCTTTACTCAACGCAATTGTTAATCATCATACAACACAATGAAAGTAAAGAATGCCATAAATAAATGCAAATATCATATATAAAGATCGTTTCATACAAGAGTCTATGAACCCACACGCCACAAGTTGGCTAGTTGGGCATCTACTCTAACAGTAGCTTCTTCTCTACCATGCTTGCTCCATTGGACCATCACCAACAGAATAGTTTAGTTTCTCAATTGCTTCTCCTTCCTATCCAGAATCTGCACTGGATATTCAACATAACTTAGGTTCGGATCCAAATCAACTTCATCGGTCCTTAGCACATGGGATGGATCTGGCTCATATTTCCTCAACATTGGTACATGAAACACATCATGCATCGCTGCTAACTAAGCAGATAGTTTCAATCGATAAGCCAAGGATCCAATCCTCTCAATAACCTCAAATGGGCCAACGAACCTAGGAGCTAACTTACCCTTAAGCCTGAATCTCATCACACTCTTGAAAGGAGAAACTTTCAAAAATACTTGATCACCAACCGGAAACTCCAAAGGCCTACGCCTCTTGTTAGCATAGCTAGCTTGACGATCTTGTGCAGCCTTCATTATTCTTCGAAGAAGCACAACCTGATCCTTCATATGAGGCACAAAATTAGGAGTAGACAGCTGCATCTCACCAACTTCTTCCCAATCAATCGATGATCTGCACTTTCGACCGTAAAAAGCCTCGAATGGTGCCATCCCGATAGTCACTTGGTAGCTATTATTGTACGAAAATTCTACCAGGGATAAAGAATCCTGCCAGCCACCACAGAAATCCATCACAATAGTCGCAGCATGTCCTCAAAAATCTGAATAGTTCCCTCGGATTGGCCATCTGTCTGAGGATGATAAGCTGTACTCATAGCCAATCTCGAACCCATCGATGCTTGCATGCCCTTCCAAAATCAGGAAGTGAATATTGGATCTCTACCAGACACTTTTGAAACCGGCACTCCATGCAATCTAACCACATGATCAATGTACATTCTCGCCATCTTATTCATGGAACATCTCACATCATAGGGTATGAAGTGGGCTGACTTAGAAAGCCTGTCAATCACCACCCAAATCGCATCACATCCCCTATTCGAACGAGGTAAATGAGTCACAAAATCCATGGCAACGTGCTCCCAATTCCATTGAGGCACTTCTAAACTCTGCAGCAATCCATCAGGTCTCATCCTCTCGGTCTTGACCTGTTGGCAGTTCAAACATCGAGCTACAAATCTAGGAATATCATTCCTCATGCCTTCCCACCAGTAGTGTGACTTCAAGGCGTGATACATCTTCTTCTCGCCCGGATGCACACTATAACCGCTGCAATGGTTTCTCTCAGATCAATCAGGTTTGGAACTACCAATCTACCACGAAATCTCAGGCATCCATCAGAAAAAACAGTAAAATCTCCCGACTGACCATTCTGGGCTTTTATCTTCAACTCATGGATGTACGGGTCAGTCCTCTGGGCTGCTCTAATGTATGCGACCATCTGTGGTTCAACCTGAAAGGAAGAAACTATGAAGTACTGATCATCTGGCTGAAAACGCCATCCAGAAGTCCCCAAATGCTCGTGGACTTTTGAAATACTCAAAGATGTTAACATTGCAGGCTGTGCTTTCCTACTCAAGGCATCTGCCACTAAGTTCATTCACCCAGGCTGACACTGAATCTCAGAGTCAAAATTCTTGAGCAACTCTGTCAGTCCCGACGCGCTAATACATAGATAATTACACAATTATGCGGAAGCAACAAAATCAGGGCTTAAAAATTTTTGAAATGGGACTGATCCAATATCATTCAAAATAAGTTTCATAATCAGAATATGAGTTTAACTCAACAACACAACATGCAATAAATAACGAGTAGTAAATCAACTACGGATCCCCTCAGTAACATTAAAGGCACAGGACATCCTCTGGCTCAATATAAATACATAACACTGGGACTCAAATCAAAATGGGCCTCGACCAGCTTAAGCACCACTCTGTCCAACCTGGTTACCTGAAGAACCTGCCAAAGCCAATACGGACCAAGGCAGCCCAAAACAGGGAAAAGATACGAGGTCAAACCTCAGTACGAAGAGCACAATAAAGCAACAGTCGTATCAGACAATGCAATATTTCAATCGTGCAATGCATGAGGGCTACCAAGAATCATTGGTAGGCAAAAAGAAGAGAACAACGACTCAGCTGTGCATATCTCATCATCATCCTGCAATCTTCAGGTGCGACGACTCAGCCGACCATCACATGGCAGTGGTATTCAGGCACGACGACTCAGTCGGCCACCACATCAAAAGCAGTGTTGGACCTTTCAGGCACGACGACTCAGCCGGCAGATCACAACGTGCAAAGGAATTCAGCTCACAAAGGAATCGGGCTCAATATGTTTGCGTGAATGCACAACAGACTCATGCTTAATTCAAGGCATATAAATCACACGCACATTAAGAAGATAAGAACACTAATCTGCTTCATAAACAAAAAGCGCACAGATCACATCAATATAACACGAAAGAAATATCCCAAAGCTGATATCAAAGCTGCTAAGTCTAGCTCAATTCGTACCTCAAATCTCAATTCTACCTCGACAGATCTCACCAGGGCACGGCACCAACGTCCTGCTCAAATCTGCTTCCTCACTTACTCACGATGAAGCTTAACAGGCACTGCTCAAAGCTCAAATCTGAATGGGGAAAACCATCGATTGTAATTCGCGAAGTTACTCGAACCTGCAACTACTTCGCTCCTCTTCCACAAGTCGGTCTACAACTTCAAACTGGTATCAATCGAATGAGCTAAGCAAGATGAACCAGCGCCACAATCTCGCTCCAAATAACGGAAATCGACGGCAATCTAACGGGGAAGGGTTCGGATGAACAGTACTAATTGAGGGTTTCGAAGGAAAGAGATAAGAAATGTAAAATGACTAAGTGTCGATCGCTACTTAGCATTTAAATCTTTCAGTCAACACTGACTTATTCAGATCTCACCGACAACTCGGATCTTAGCGCTTAGGCAAAAGTCCCTCAGATCTGGCCTCAGCGATAACTCAAATCTGGCTTCGCTACGCTAGACAAGCGCTACTAATCAAAACGTCGTTGCACTGCTTCCAGATCTGAAGCAGATCTCACCAACTCAAACCCACTAACGCTCATCCAGACTTGACCAAATCTGATATCATTAAACCGCACCGGTTTACTCCAAACTCATGAACCGGACCGGTCCAAATAGTACCGTTGACCAACACTTGGCTTATCCTCGCTAATCAAATCTGTCTCTCTCTCAACACCAGATCTGACTAGCGCCTAAAACGACATCGTAACGCTTCCCAACCAATTTCCACTTCTAACTTACTCGCGCGGGCATTATCCAAATCTGAGTTCCAGCGATCTTCGACACAAAATATTTCTAGAGAGCTAAGCTAACACCTTACACAACGATATGATAGCCTACTCACTACATAGTATACTGGACACCATTCACAATACATCTATGCAAATTCAAAAATCACTAAACCATAATCCAGATCTGATTATATCTGTGAGACCTGGAATTAATAAGGATTAATTGTTGGATTAATCGGTTGTAGAGCATTTCTGGAAATCCCCGTAATTTTGGTGTTTGTGTTAGAAATCGGGTTATGTGGTGAAAGCTGGTATCAGTGGTCGCAGGAGATTATACGCTGTCGTTTAGCGTTTGGTGAAGGCTGTCAGCAGTTGGCATTTTAGG
>KQ995713.1:112268-125883 GCA_001598015.1 Dorcoceras hygrometricum
CAAAGCTGCTAAGTCTAGCTCAATTCGTACCTCAAATCTCAATTCTACCTCGACAGATCTCACCAGGGCACGGCACCAACGTCCTGCTCAAATCTGCTTCCTCACTTACTCACGATGAAGCTTAACAGGCACTGCTCAAAGCTCAAATCTGAATGGGGAAAACCATCGATTGTAATTCGCGAAGTTACTCGAACCTGCAACTACTTCGCTCCTCTTCCACAAGTCGGTCTACAACTTCAAACTGGTATCAATCGAATGAGCTAAGCAAGATGAACCAGCGCCACAATCTCGCTCCAAATAACGGAAATCGACGGCAATCTAACGGGGAAGGGTTCGGATGAACAGTACTAATTGAGGGTTTCGAAGGAAAGAGATAAGAAATGTAAAATGACTAAGTGTCGATCACTACTTAGAATTTAAATCCTTCAGTCAACACTGACTTATTCAGATCTCACCGACAACTCGGATCTTAGCGCTTAGGCAAAAAGTCCCTCAGATCTGGCCTCAGCGATAACTCAAATTTGGCTTCGTTACGATAGACAAGCGCTACTACAAAATGGCGTCGCACTACTTCCAGATCTGAAGCAGATCTCACCAACTCAGACCCGCTAACTCTTATCCAGGCTTGACCAAATCTAATATCATTAAACCGCACCGATTTACTCCAAACTCACGAATCGGACCGGTCCAAATAATACCGTTGACCAACGCTTGACTTCTCCTCTCTAATCAAATCTGTCTTTCTCTCAACACCAGATCTGACTAGCGCCTAAAACGACTTTGTATCGCTTCCCGCTCACGGTAACTCACTCAAACCAGTGAGGACCATATCGGGACACCCAGATCTCACCCAAACCTAAAAACAACGAACCAAACCCAAATCTATTCCTCACTCAAACCCAGATCTTACTAGCGCCTAAAACGACATCGTTTCGCTTTACTCTCGCGGTAACTCACTCAAACCAGTGAGGACCATATCGGGACACCCAGATCTCACCCAAACCTAAAAACAACGAACCAAACCAATTTCCACCGCACTTCTAACTTACTCGCGCGGGCATTATCCAAATCTGAGTTCCAGCGATCTTCGACACAAAATATTTCTAGAGAGCTAACACTCTCCCTTACACAACGATATGATAGCCTACTCACTACATAGTATACTGGACACCATTCACAATACATCTATGCAAATTCAAAAATCACTAAACCATAATCCAGATCTGATTATATCTGTGAGACCTGGAATTAATAAGGATTAATTGTTGGATTAATCGGTTGTAGAGCATTTCTGGAAATCCCCGTAATTTTGGTGTTTGTGTTAGAAATCGGGTTATGTGGTGAAAGCTGGTATCAGTGGTCGCAGGAGATTATACGCTGTCGTTTAGCGTTTGGTGAAGGCTGTCAGCAGTTGGCATTTTAGGCGTCGCGTTGTGTTGAGAAAAAGCAGCAATGCTGACGTGGCATGAAACAGCAGCAACGCTGATGTGGATTTCAGACGTTGATGTTTTAGTCGCAAGAATTAGCAGACAGCGTTATAGAACCCCAAAGCGACGACGTTTTGGTAAACAGGAACCAGCCGTTGGTTTGTTAGCACGTTTCTTAGTAGCGACCAGCCGTTGGGTGAAACTACATCGTTTTGGGAATTCAGAAGTTGGTGTGTTTGCCTTTAGTAGCGATCAGCTGTTGGGTTATGCAACGCCGTTTTATTTAGTTGAAACGCAGCGTTTTGGGTAACAGCTGGTAGTTGCGTTATACGTTTACTGTTGAGAGATCTGATGCGCTATTCCATCCAGCTGCTGGTTTAGGTGATCAGCTGTCGACAGATATGATGACGTGTGCTATGCGACGTCCTTTGGTTAAGTTGATGCAACACCGTTTTGTTTAGTGTTGTTCGAAGGATTCAACTGTTGGTTTATTTGGCGATTGCTGGTTGTGTTAACAGCAATGTCTTCTGGTTGGGTTTTCAGCGATGTCGATTGGTTTTGTCGGTGGAGTTGTTCTTGCTGCTGTCAGCTGGTGAGAAGCGTATATATATATATTGGAAGACTTGGTCTTCGACTAGATATCAGATTCCATACTTAGCGATATATTCTCCCGATTGTTGTTTGTTGCTTCGAACCCTAGAACACTGTTCATCGTAGCATTTCTCCGGCAATTCCCATCGCTTCCGGTCATCGTTTAGTACGTTTGAGGTAGCACTGGACTTTCCTCGTGAAGATCTTTCATTCTATACCATTCTCGGAGGCTGTAGTTAGCTGGAAGTAAGATCACGAAGTTTTTTACTTCGGCCGTGTTTTCTCTATTCAGGTAGCCTTTCGAAGTAGCGATAATATCTTACCTTAGAGCTTTGTTATTGAGCTTCCTGTTGAGTAGAATGGTAGCGTAATTGCTGGTTGTAGTGTAAAACTCCCAGCCGTAAGTTACTGTGAATTACCGTGACCCTCTGTGTAGCTTTTGAGATCTGTGCGTTGTATGTTTAGCAGGTTTCAATCAGATCTCTCGGGTCCCTTGTTGTGGTAATTGTGCTCGGAATTAAGGTACGGATTTGGAGCTTGTATTACAGCGAGGTTATGGCTTGGATAAATTGTGAGATTGCTATTCTGTGGAATTGCCGTGTGCTGGTTGTTAGTTGCTCACTGTCGTGTATGATTGTTGTGCATATATTATATGCTGGTTGTTTTAATTGTGCATACACGCATGGCATTCCATTTCAGCTATTGCAGCCATTGTTTAGTTGTTGTTGCTCTGTTTCTTACCAGGATGCGAGGGCGAGTGGTGATTCCGCACTCTCATCTCCCTGCTGGGATTTGTTAGCCCCTATGCGCCGAGTGGCTAACTACCACAGTTCATAGGTTGGGCAACGGTAGGTTGAGCTATTGATGCATCTGGTATTGGTGGGCGAGTAGGGCCGAGTGGGTAGCTCCCATGGGTTCTGCACTCACCGTGGCCACACATATCTATTGCAGATTCCGTTGAGCTGTGCATTGAGTTCCTTGGCTCCCTTCCTTGGTTGTAGCCTTCGGCTGTTGTCTCCTTTCTCATGCATAGCATCTGCATTTTATTCTTGCTGTAGTTGCTCTCCGTACTGGGGTTTGACCCCATGTCCCTCTAGGTCTTGTTTGTTTTCCTTGCCTGTTTTGTTGTTTAGGTTATCCAGCTGGTCGTGGAGCTGACCCAGCTAGAGGTGCCTCAGGAGGTGGTTAGAGTATCCCAGTAGCGTATAGCATATATATATGTATCAGTATTGTTAGCCAGGGGATGCCCTGTGCTTTTGTTGTAGTCTGTTATATTCGGTTGTGGTTGTTACCAGGTGTCTGATACATGTTATGCTGTATTGGTTGTTAGGGGCTTGTAGCCTTTGTTTTGTTGGTTTGTTGTTAAACTGGGATTACTTTGAGTATTGCACTATTTTAAATTATATTGTTTTAAACCGTCAGGCCAAAGGAAAAAAAATTTTCCCACTTTTTAGTAGCTTCGGCTTGTGTTTGTATGATTTTACTCTGTTGTGAGCACGAGGCCTGACAATATCACTAATCACCGTTTAACATATTTCTAGTCCTCACATTCTCCCTCACTAAAATGAATTTTTTCCCCGAAATCAACTCTCAACAACAGATCAGAATTACAGAAAACACCAAATTCAAATAAACAATCTGACCAGCATAACCCAATGCTTAGCAAAACCACAAATCAACAACACAAATTACTTAAAACACGATACCAACAATTTAGAAAATTACCTGGAAGTTTATCATCAATACTCAAACAGATGAGGCCACTCATGTCTCATCTTTTCTTCAACTTCCCAGGTAGCTTCTTCTCTGCCATGCTTGCTCCATTGGACCATCACCAACGGTATAACCTTATTCCTCAACTGCTACTCCTTCCTATCCAGAATCTGCACTGGATATTCAACATAGCTTAAGGTAGAGTCCAGCTCAACTTCATTAGTCCTCAGCACATGGGACGGATCTGGCTCATATTTCCTCAAAATTGACACATGAAACACATCATGCATCGCTGCAAACTCATCAGATAGCCTCAATCGATAAGCCATCTATCCACTCCTCTCAAGAATCTCAAAGGGACCAACGAATCTAGGAGCCAATTTACCTTTAAATCTAAATCTCATCACGCTCTTGAAAGGAGAAATTTTGCGAAACACACGATCGCCAACCTCAAATTTCAATGGTCTGCGTCGCTTGTTAGCATAGATAGCATGTCGATCTTGAGCAGCCCTCATTCTACTCCGAATCAATTCAATCTGGTCTTTCATATGTTGCACAAATTCAGGAGTAGACAACTGATTCTCACTGATCTCTTCCCAGCAGATAGGTGATCTACACTTACGACCATACAAAGCTTCGAATGGGGCCATCCCGATAGTCACTTGGTAGCTATTGTTATAAGAAAACTCGACCAAAGACAAAGAATCCTGCCAGCCACCACTGAAATCCAACACAACAGCTCGCAGCATGTCTTCTAAAATCTGAATGGTCCTCTCGGATTGGCCATCTGTCTGAGGGTGATAAGCTGTACTCATAGCCAATATCGAACCCATCGCTGCCTGCAAGCTCTTCCAGAATCGGGAAGTAAACCTTGGATCTTTATCAGACACTATCAAAACGGGCACTCCATGCAATCTCACCACATGATCGATGTACAACTTCGCCATCTTCTTCATCGAACACCTCACATCATAGGGAATACAATGGGCTGACTTCGAAATCCTGTCAACTACAACCCAAATCGCATCACATCCCATATTCTATCGAGGCAAATGAGTCACAAAATCCATGGCGACGTGCTCCCAATTCCATTGAGGCACTTCTAAACTCTGTAGCAATCCACCAGGTCTCATCCTATCGGCCTTGACCTGTTGGCAATTCAAACAACGAGCTACAAATCTAGAAATATCATTCCTCATGCCTTCCCACCAATAGTGAGACTTCAAGGCATGGTACATCTTCTTCTCGCCCGGATGCACATTGTATCGACTACAATGGGCCTCATTCAAGATAGTCTCTTTCAAATCGATCAGGTTCGGAACCACCAATCTACCACGGAATCTCAAACATCCATCAAAGGCAATAGAAATATCCTCAGACTGACCGTTCTGGACTTTAATCTTCAACTCATGAATATACGGATCAGTCCTCTCCGCTGCTCTAATGTCTGCAACAATCTGTGGTTCAACCTGAATAGAAGAAACTACGAAATACTAATCACTTGGCTGGAAATGCCATCCAGAATTCCCCAAATCCTCATGGACTTTGGATATACTCAACGACGTCAACATCGCAGGTTGAGCTTTCCTACTCAAAGCATCGGCCACTAAAGTTACCCGCCCAGGCTGATACTGAATCTAACAGTCAAAATCTTTCAGCAACTCCATCCAACGACGCTGCCTCATATTCAAATCTGGGTGAAGATGTACTTCAAACTCTTGTGGTCCGTGTACACCATAAATTGCTCACCATAAAAATAGTGACGCCAAATCTTCAAGGCAAATACAATCGTAGCCAACTCCAGATCATGAACGGGGTATCTCATCTCATGGGGTTCCAGCTGTCGAGACGCATAGGCTATCACACGCCCGTTCTGCATCAACACGCATCCCAAACCACTCATAGAAGCATCAGAGCACACTAAATAACCTCCAGAACCCGAAGGCAAAGCCAACACATGAGCAGTAGTCAACTTCTCCTTAAGCATCTGGAAAATCGACTCACATTCATTAGTCCAAACAAACTTCTTATCTTTCTGGGTTAACTGAGTCATCGGCCTGGTTATCTAAGAGTACTTCTCGATGAAATGTCTATAGTAGCAAGCTAATCCTAAGAAACTACGGATCTACAGAAACATTCCTTGGTCGCTCCCAGTTAAAAACTGCTTTGACCTTACTCGGATCCACAGAAATACCTTGTGCTGAAATGACATGACTCAAAAAGATACCTTATCCAGCCAGAATTCACACTTCCTAAACTTCGCATATAACTGTGAGTCTCTCAGCTTTTGCAATACCAGTCTCAAATGCTCTTTGTGCTCTCTATAGCTCCTCAAGTACACTATAATGTCATCTATGAAGACAATCACAAAGCGATCAATATACTAACTGAAGACGCGATTCATCAAATCCATGAAGACAGTAGGAGCATTCGTCAATCCAAAAGGCATCACCAGAAACTCATAATGCCCGTATCTTGTCCTGAAAGCCGTCTTCGCTACAACAGCGTCTCTAATCCGCAATTGGTGATAACCTGAGCGCAGATCTATCTTAGAGTATACAGCAGATCCCTGCAGCTGATCAAACAAGTCATCAATCCTTGGCAAAGGATACTTGTTCTTAATCTTCGCTTTATTCAACTGCCGAAAATCTACACACATCCTCATAGATCCATCCTTCTTCTTCACGAAAAGAATTGGAACTCCCCAAGACGACATACTTGGTCTTATGAAGCCTTTCTCCAAAAGATCACGCAATTGCTCTTTAATTTCCTTCAACTTAGCTGGCGCCAATCGATACGGAGCTCCAAAAATCGGGGCTGTCCCTGGCACCAACTCTATGCTGAAATCAATTTCTCGTTTCGGAGGAAATACAGGAATCTCATCCGAAAACACATCTGGAAACTCTCGAGCAATAGGGACATCACTCAACCCTACCCTCGATCATGGGAGACATCCAAGGCATAGATCATAAACCCTGAATTCTCTAGCGATAACAAACTAAACATCTCCATGGCAGACACTAGTGGGATCTTCGATCGCAAATCAGCACCGTAGAAATCCCACTTCTCCCCAACTTGAGGTCTAAACCTCACCACACCATGAAAACAATCTATCATCGCTCTATAATTGGACAACACGTTCATACCCAATATGCAATAAAAGTCTCTAATTCCCAAAGTAGTCAAATTAGTCACCAACACATTCTCATCAAACCTAATCACACAATCCCCAACCACCTCACGGGAAATCAACCACACACCAGCAAGAGTAGATACAGACACAGCATCACACAGTGGGGTAACACTCAACCCAAACTCATGCACAAACAAATCAGATATGAAGGAGTGTGATGCTCCCATATCAAACAGAACTCATGCAGGAAAGTCAAAGATAAAAACAAGTACCTGCAATAACTCCTTCAGGTCTATCCTCCGCCTGATCTCTCGTCAAGGCGTTCACCTAAGCTTGTTGCGGTCCCGGAAACTGAGGTCTCGAAGGTCCCCCAAACCTAGACGGTTCACGGGGTTGGAATCCAGATCGTTGGGACTGAGCAAAAGTTTGTGGTCTCTGCAAAGAACCACCAGCAGAACCTTGCTGCGACTGACCTGAAGACTGTCCTCCAGCCGGACACACTTTAGCAAAATGTCCAGGCTGCCCACCATTATTGAAAAGACCGTGAACTCCACGACACTACGAAGTCATATGACGACCTCCACACTATCCACAAGTCACTCCTCCTCCGGAGCCACTACCACCAGAGCTAACAGAATCGGAAGAACTCGAGTTCGATCGTCTCTTGAACTGTTTCCCTCGGGGCTTGTACCTCTGATGATTCGACTGCTGCAGCACCTGAGGAGACATCACTTCTGACACAGGTTGGAAACTACGTCCAGCTGTCGGCTGAAATAGATTCTGTGCTTCCATCAGACTCTCCTCGATATCAACCGCTCTATCCACTGCCTCAACATACGTCGTAGGGGAACCAGCTAGCATCATGCGGAACAACTCGGGTCTCAATCCTCTCAAAAACTTGTTCCTCTTTGTTCTCTCCTGGTTCGCAACATGGGGAACATACGACAACAACGAAGAAAACTACCTGGCATACTTGGCCACCCTCAAGCTCCCTTGCTTCAGGTTGTTGAACTCCCGCTCACGGTTGTTGTAAAAATACTTAGGGGTATACTCATGTCAAAAAGCCGCACAGAAGATCTCCCAAGAAATCAAAGCTCCATTCTCGCGAATGACTCGGAAAGTACCCTTCCACCAACGTTAGCATGCTCTATTACCTGCAAAATGCCTAATTTCAGTCTCCTCTCCGGAGGATACTCAACCGCATCAAATAGTTCTTCCATATGCTCTAACCAACTGTCAGGCCCCATGCTAATCTCACAAGATTAGAGCACAATTAAGCACATAATCATGGAAGCGTAAAACAGAGCTTAAAAATTTTTCGAAATAATATGGGTCTGAACTCAAAACATACATTCAAAATATCAATACCCAAAATATGAGTTGACTCAGACTCATAGAAAACAGGCAAAAACAATTCTCAATTCAAATATAGATCTCCAATACATAAAAACACGGGGCATCCCCCGGCTCAATACATATCATAATATAACTGGGACTCAAGGAAAATGGGATCGACCAGCTGGCGCTCCACTCGATCCAGCTTGGTTACCTGAAGATCCTGCAAATGGGTAACACAGACCCAAACAACACAAAAGCAGGAAAAGAAATACGAGGTCAAGCCTCAGTACGAAGAGCTATTAAAACAGCTAATCATGAAACATGCTATAAATCAATGCTATGAAATGAATGAGGGCTATCAAGGATCGGATAGCTAGACCAGCAAGTCGACTGGCAAATCATCTCAAGCGAGCCTCTACACCACGCACAGCAAATCGGTCGGTGGAAATCATCGGTCCGTGATCATCGGGTCCCGTCAGCCCATCACAGCTCGGTGGTAGACACTCGAATCCGGTAGTCACCACTCCGATGATAGCGTTGAACTTTTTGGGCACGACACATCTGTCGGCCAGTCACAACGTGGCTCTCAATCAGGTCATCAATCAATCTGTCAATCAGGCTCAAGATGTATGCATGTATGCCAATCAATATTCAATTCAAAATGCATACTATTCAATTCAAATGCATACAATTCATAGTACATGAAACAAGACATATAATCAATCAATTCATCATGCTTGCCTCACGTAAACACATAACAGCAATTCATAACCCGAATTATAGCCATGCTCAAAGCTGTTACGAAGTGTTCAATTCGTACCTCAAACTTCACAATCTACCTCAACAAATTCGTACTAGGCACGGCAGAACCCACGGTCTGAGAAAATAGATTTCTCCTGATTCAAAATTCACGGCAGAAGGCTTCAAGGAGCTGAAATCTGTTACAAAGCCTCGCAAATCAGCTCAATTCACACAAATCTGAACATGTACACTCTAACACCTACGGCCAGAACTCAACTCAAGTTCTAAGCATCTACGCAGGTATTACTAAAAGGACAGAGCTCAAAACTACAAGCGATGCTTACCCAGAAGCTTAAACCAACAGAATTCACGGCACAAAGATGCAGCAGCTTCGCACTTATCCTCCAATGTCGATTCAGGGCCTCAAATGGGTAGCAATCGAAAGGGCTAAGCAAGGGGAGTTCAGCGCAGCCACAACCGTCGAAAACAAAGGCTGAAATCGACGAAGATCAAAGGACAAAATTGTTGGGGATCCGGATCCGCCCCCCGGTCAGGCAGCGGAAGAACAAAATTATAGAACCGGGAGGCGATCAATACGAAAAAACAGATCTACAATGTATCGACATACATAGGGTGTTTCAGGCGTGTTACCTCGCTGGCACTTGTGCCTGGCTCCAACCGGTGTTTCAAGAACCCGGCGCTTCTCGGTAGATTGCGGTAGATACGCCAATCCGGTCCACGACCAGATCAGAGACTCCTTCGTCAGACTGCACTAGAAGTCCTGACGAGATCAGCACGATCGGATTCTCCTCGAAAAACTAGGCCGGAACGAGATTCCGGCGAAGTTGGGCGGCGGCGGCGGCGGCGCACGGCGGCGGCGGCGGCGGCGGTCGAGAGAGGAGAGGGAGGGCGGCTAGTGCTAGGGTTTAGGTTATGATGATTGTTGTGTTAATGAAGTCTCTTAGTCTTAATTAAATAGACTTCAAGTTGGACTTGGGCCGGTCCAACGGGCCCGGGTACAAATGACGATATCTATCGCTGTGACTTCATCGCAACTCCGATCGCCGATCAGATCGGACCGATCGACTCAGTTTCCAAAACTGAATGTTATGATGTGAAAAACAATTTTTTAGATCATCAAACCCTAAATAGCAAAATGACCGTTTTGCCCCTCAACAGAGTCAAATCCCGGTTTGACCCCTGTTGACTTTTAGGAAGTCGCACTTCCCGAAATCCTCTTCTCGTGCTCAACACATTGAGCTGAGTATCCGTGTGGGAATCCCCATGATCCCCTAGGTATCAGTGATAGTGCCTGCAAGAACCAGTCGGTCGTGGTTAACGTACTGTACGGGCCTTTTCAATCCATATATCCCGATCAGATCATCGACCATTGGTAAATCGAGAGTCGCTAGAGATCCGATAGCTATGTATACATCTTGGAGATCGAATAGTGACATCGCGAGTGTAACTAGGCAAACACATTTACCTAAAACACTTGTAGTACTCTGGCCAGAGATTTGCACACTATTATCCCCTCAGATAGCATAGGATATCCACGCATGTCTGCGAGCGGTGAATCCTCGACAACGATGCATCGACTCCTACATGCATCGGGGTCTCACCCAATCCCGACGCCTGGTGACCCCAAGTGAGTCGGCAAACGGGTCAAAGTGAGACGCCTATCATGTAGAGTCTCAATGACGTTTCGAGTCGTGAGGACTAATCAGTACAACCAAGACCTCGGACTTATCCACTCGACAAATGGTAACCACTTGGAAAGTCCGAAGGAGGGTAGTTTGATAGATCACCGGGTCACTATCTATCTGCACGCTCAGAACATCACAATGTTCCCTACCAATGAAACATGGTACTTCGCATCGCAGATACTAGTCTCGAACTCGGGCGGCCTTATCCTCATTTTGATGGCCCAATCGACTAGGAACATGTTCAGAATACACAGCGACTATTAGATGTGTTTCATGATAGCCGTCATACCCACTATCACATCTAACATACGCTTTAGTGTAATCTAGGTCTTTACTCAACACAATTGTAAATCATTACACACATAATGAAAGTAAAGAATGCCATATAAGAAAGTGCGAATATCATATATAAAGATCGTTTGTACAAGAGTCAACAAAATCCACACGCCACAAGTTGGCTAGTTGGGCATCTACTCTAACAAAAATGTTCGAATGAACATTGTCGGTCGAGGGTTTCAAAAGAGAAGAGGATAAAAAATATCGGGTTGAAATAATTTCTAAGTGTCGATCAACACTCATACAAATATCTCCCGCAACCAACAGCTGCTGTTCACAAAATCAACAAACATCTAAACAGCAGATATCTCTTGACAGACACCAGTGGTTGCTCACAACAGATACCAGCTCCCGCAACCAACAGCTGCTGTTCACAAAATCAACAAACATCTAAACAGCAGATATCTCTTGACAGACACCAGGGTTGCTCACAACAGATACCAGCTTTTCTCTCAACAAAACCAACAGCAACCATCAAGCGTTGAATTCATGAACACCCAAAACGACACCGTTCCAACTAATAAAAACGACGCCGCAGCGCTCCCACTGCTAGAAACAGATATCTCTTGCGAAGCGACCAAAAGCTGGTAATAGATTCTTCAACAGTGCGGAGCTCACAACAGCAACCGCAACGCAACACAACGAGCGCTAATCAAAACGACAACACTTCGCACACGTCAGCAAATCTGATCAAAGCGCTACGCTACAACAGATCCATTCAAAGCAAATACGACGTCGTGTAACCTACGTCATCACATCTGATGAACTAAACGCCCGCAACAGCGATCACTAACGCTAACCCAATACGACGGCGTTTTACACCCGCTACAGGAACTCGCTGTTAACAGATATCACCAAGCGATACCACAGCGAAACGACGACACATCACCCCTCTCGCTACAGTAACTATCTGAAATGCGCAACAACTGGTTTTCATGGAACGATAGCGTATCACGCATTAGCTACAGTAACTTGTGTCAACAGCAACCTCGCTCCCGCGCTACAGTAGAAGTCTGAAATCTAAAAATTCGAAATTCTAAAATATGAAAATTCTAAATTCGAATTTCTCAATCCTCACATTCTCCCCACCTTAAGAGATTCGTCCTCGAAATCCAAGGCAAACTCAAGGAAAATTCAATCAAAACATCACAATTCAGACACGATCATCCATCAAGCTCAAATCAAAGCTTAGAAGTTACCTGAAATTACACTATCAGTGCTCAAACAAATGAGGCCAGTCTTGCCTCATCTTCTCCTCAACCTCCCAGGTAGCTTCCTCTCGGCCATGCTTGCTCCATTGGACCATTACTAACGGAATCACTTTGTTGCTCAGCTGCTTCTCCTTCCTATCCAGAATCTGCACTGGATATTCAACATAGCTCAAGGCAGAATTCAGCTCAACTTTGTCGGTTCTCAAAACATGGGACAGATCTGGCTCATATTTCCTCAACATTGACACATGAAAGACATCATGCATCGCTGCCAACTCATCAGGCAGTCTCAAACGATAAGCCAACTGTCCAATCCGCTCAACAATCTCAAAGGGACCAACGAATCTAGGAGCTAATTTGCCTTTAAATCTGAACCTCATCACGCTCTTGAAAGGAGAAACTTTGAGAATACTCGATCGCCCACCTCGAACTCTAATGGTCGACGTCTTCGGTTAGCATAGCTGGTAAATCTATCTTGTGCAGCCTTCATTCTACTTCGATTCAAATCAATCTGATCTTTCATATGCTGAACAAACTCAGGGGTAGAAAGTTGTTTCTCACCAACTTCTTCCCAACAAATTGGAGATCTGCATTTACGACCATACAACGCCTCAAATGGAGCCATCCCGATAGTCACCTGGTAGCTGTTGTTATACGAAAACTCAACCAATGACAAAGAATCCTGCCAGCCACCACTGAAATCCATCACAACTGCTCAACATGTCCTCTAAAGTCTGGATAGTCCGCTCAGACTGACCATCTGTCTGTGGGTGATAGGCGGTACTCATAGCCAATCTCGAACCCATCGCTGCTTGCAGACTCTTCCAAAAACGAGAAGTGAATCTTGGATCTCTGTAAGACACTATCGAAACAGGAACTCCATGCAATCTAACCACATGGTTGATATACAGTTTTGCCATTTTCTTCATGGAACACCTCACATCATAAGGAATGAAATGGGCTGACTTCGAAAGTCTATCAATCACCACCCAAATCGCATCGCATCCCCTACTCGATCGAGGTAGATGAGTCACAAAATCCATGGCAATGTGCTCCCAATTCCATTGGGGCACCTCCAAACTCTGAATCAATCCACCAGGTCTCATTCTCTCAGCCTTGACCTGTTGGCAATTCAAACATCTAGCAACAAAACCAGAGATGTCGCTCTTCATGCCTTCCCACCAGTAGTGAGATTTCAAGGCATGGTACATCTTTATCTCGCCCGGATGCACACTGTACTGACTACAATGCGCTTCATTCATAATGGTCTCTTTCAAATCGATCAAGTTCGGAACCACCAATCTTCCTCGAAATCACAGAAATCCATCAGAAGTAACAGAGAAATCCTCAGAGACCACTTCGGGCTTTAATCTTTAACTCATGAACATATGGATCAGTCCTCTGCGCCTCCCTGATGTC
>KQ995713.1:131276-147432 GCA_001598015.1 Dorcoceras hygrometricum
TTCATCCGCCCAGGCTGATACTGAATCTCACAGTTAAAGTCCTTGAGTAATTCCTTCCATCGTCGCTGCCTCATGTTCAAATTAGACTGCGTGAAGATATATTTCAGGCTCTTTTGTACACCACAAATTCTTCACCATATAGTTAATGTCGCCAAATCTTCAAGGCAAACACTATCGCAGCAAACTCCAAATCAAGAACAGGGTACCCGTCTCGTGAGGCTTCACTGTCGAGACGCATAGGCAATCACGTACCCGTTCTGCATCAGCACACATCTTAAACCATTGATAGAAGCGTCGAAGCACACAACAAATCCTCCGGATAACTCCAAATCATGAACAGGGTACCTCGTCTCGTGAGGCTTCAACTGTCGAGACGCATAGGCAATCACGTACCCGTTCTGCATCAGCACACATCTTAAACCATTGATAGAAGCGTCGAAGCACACAACAAATCCTCCGGATCCAGACGGTAGAGCCAAAACAGGAGCAGTAGTCAACTTCTCCTTCAACGTCTGAAAACTATACTCGCACTCATCAGTCCAAACGAACTTCCAATCCTTCTGAGTCAACTGAGTCAGATGCCTGGCTATCGAAGAGAACTTCTCGATAAAACGCCTGTAATAGCCAGCCAATCCCAAAAAGCTACGGATCTCGGAAACGTTCCTAGGTCTCTCCCAGTTAAGAACTGCTTCGACCTTACTCGGATCCACCGAAATCCCTTGCGCCAAAATCACATGACCCAAAAAGATAATCCGATCAAGCCAAAATTCGCACTTGCTGAACTTGGCATACAACTGCGAGTCTCTCAATCTCTGCAACACCAGTCTCAGATGCTCCTTATGATCTCTCAAGCTCCTCGAATACACTAGGATGTCATCTATGAAGACGATAACGAACCGATCGATATACTCACTAAAGACGCGATTCATCAAATCCATGAAAACAGCTGGGGCATTCGTCAACCCAAACGGCATGACCAGAAACTCATAATGCCCATATCGAGTCCGAAATGCTGTCTTCACCACGTCAGCGTCTCTAATCCACAACTGGTGATAACCAGAGCACAAACAATCTTAGAGTAAACGACCGATCCCTGCAACTGATCGAACAAGTCATCAATCCTCGACAAAGGATACTTGTTCTTCACCGTCACTTTATTCAACTATCAAAAATCCACGCACATCCTCATAGACCCATCCTTCTTCTTCACAAAAAGAATCGGAGCTCCCCATGGCGACATACTCGGTCTGATGAAGCCTTTCTCCAAGAGATCTCTCAACTGATCCTTCAGCTCTTTCAACTGTGCTGGCGCCAACCGATATGGAGCTCTAGAAATCAGGGCGGTACCGGGCACCAACTCAATACTGAAATCGATCTCACGTCTCGGAGGAAATCCAGGAATCTCATCTAGAAACACGTCGGGAAACTCTCGGACGATCGGGATGTTGCTCAACTCCAACCACGACTCTTGGGAAACGTCAAGCGCGTAAATCATGAATCCAGCATTATCCAGCGATAGCAGGCTAAACATCTCCATGGCGGACACCAGTGGAATCTTCGAGAGCGAATCAGCACCGTAGAACTCCCACCTCTCACCCGAGTCAGGGAGACATCTCACCACACCATGAAAACAGTCAACAGTAGCCTTATAGCTAGACAATACATCCATTCCCAATATGCAATCAAAATCTCTGATTCCCAAAACAATCAGATTGGACACCAAAATATGCTCATCAAATCAAAGCACACAATCCAACACCACTTCACGGGACCACAGATTCAAACCAGCAGGGGTAGACACGGAAAAAACATCACACAATGGGGAAGAACTCAACCCATTCTCACAAACAAACAACTCAGAAATAAAAGAGTGTTATGCACCAGTGTCAAATAGAACTCTTGCAGGATAATCAAAGATAAAGCATGTACCTGCGATCATCATACCAGGCGCCTCCTCAGCCTGCTCTCTCGTCAAAGCGTTTGTGTCGTGGCTGTCCACAGTTACGGCAGGACCCCTGAACTCCACGACACTGCGATGTCGGATGCCTTCCTCTGCACTATCCACAAGACATGCCACTAGAATCGCTGCCAGAACCAGAACTCGCAGAACCAGAGGAACTCGAATCCGCTTTCTTCTTGAACTATTTCCCTTGAGGTCGAAACCTTTGGCGATTCGACTGCTGCTGTGACCCCTGAGGAGAATAAAAAGACTGTGACGCGTCCTGCACAGGCTGATAGGTGCGTCCAGTAGTCGGCTGAATCGGAGCCTCAACCTCCATCAAACTCTCCTCAATGTCCACCGCTCGGTTCACTACATCAATATAGGTCGCAGGTGACCCAAACAAAACCATCTGGTACAGATCAGGCCTCAAGCCCTTCAGAAATTTGTTCCTCTTCGTCCTCTCCTGGTTGGCAACGTGTGGCACATAAACCAAAAGCGCAGAATAATGTCGGGCATACTCAGCCACTCGCACCACCCTCTGCTGCAGAAAACGTCGGAGGGTTCGTCCGCTGAAACCTAGCTAGGACCAACTCCATCTCGCCTATCTGTCTAGCAACATCCTCAACCTGATGAACATCATCATCACTATCTGCCCTAGACTCCTCCGCAGTACGTCTAGTCGTCCTACCTCTTCCTCTTCTCGGCGGCATCTAAACAAATCTAGAGGTAAGATCTCCTAGCAGATATATCACATAGACAGATAAAGATCACATAAATAAAAGAGTCAATCAACAATCAAATCAAACTCTGTGCCTAGACTCGAGTGTGATCAAAGGAATCGAGCTTATCCCAGTTTAAGCTCTGATACCAAAAATGTCAGGCCCCGTGCTAATCTCACAAGATTAGAGCACAATTAAGCACATAATCACGGAAGCGTAAAACATGGCTTAAAATTTTTCGAAATAATATTGGGCCTGAACTCAAAACATACATTCAAAATATCAATACCCAAAATACGAGTTGACTCAGACTCATATAAAACAGGCAACAACAATTCTCAATTCAAATACAGATCCCCAATACATAAAACACGGGGCATCACCGGCTCAATACATATCATAATATAACAGGGACTCAAGGAAAAGGGGATCGACCAGCTGGCGCTCCACTCTGTCCAGCTTGATTACCTGAAGATCCTGCAAATGGGTAACACAGACCCAAACAACACAAAAGCAGGAAAAGAAATACAAGGTCAAGACTCAGTACGAAGAGCTATCAAAACAGCTAATCATGCAACATGCTATAAATCAATGCTATGAAATACATGAGGGCTATCAAGGATCGGATAGCTAAACCAGCAAGTCGACTGGCAAATCATCTCAAGCGAGCCTCTACACCACGCACAGCAAATCGGCCGATGGAAATCATCGGTCCGTGATCATTGGGGCCCGTCAGCCCATCACAGCTCGGTGGTAGACACTCGAATCCGGTAGTCACCACTCCGATGATAGCGTTGGACTTTTCGGGCACGACACATCTGTCGACCAGTCACAACGTGGCTCTCAATCAGGTCATCAATCAATCTGTCAATCAGGCTCAAGATGTATGCATGTATGCCAATCAATATTCAATTCAAAATGCATACTATTCAATTCAAATGCATATAATTCATAGTACATGAAACAAGACATATAATCAATCAATTCGTCATGCTTGCCTCACGTAAACACATAACAGCAATTCATAACCCGAATTATAGCCATGCTCAAAGCTATTACGAACTTCTCTATTCGTACCTCAAACTTCACAATCTACCTCAACAAATTCGCACAAGGCACGGAAGAACCCACGGTCTGAGAAAACAGATTTCTCCTGATTCGAAATTCACGGCAGAAGGCTTCAAGGAGCTGAAATCTGTTACAAAGCCTCGCAAATCAGCTCAATTCAAGCACAAATCTGAACCTGTACACTCTAACACCTACGGCCAGAACTCAACTCAAGTTCTAAGCATCTACGCAGGTATTACTACAAGGACAGAGCTCAAAACTACAAGAGATGCTTACCCAGAAGCTTAAACCAACAGAATTCACGGCACGAAGACGCAGCAGCTTCGCACTTATCCTCCAATGTCGATTCAGGGCCTCAAATGGGTAGCAATCGAAAGGGCTAAGCAAGGGGAGTTCAGCGCCACCACAACCATCGAAAACAAAGGCTGAAATTGACGAAGATCGAAAGACGAAATGTTCGAATGAACAGTGTCGGTCGAGGGTTTCAAAAGAGAAGAGGATAAAAAATATCGGGTTGAAAATATTTCTAAGTGTTGATCAACACTCTACAAATATCTCCCGCAACAAACAGCTGCTGTTCACAAAATCAACAAACATCGAAACAGCAGATATCTCTCGACAGACACCAGTGGTTGCTCACAACAGATACCAGCTTTTCTCTCAACGAAACCAACAGCAACCATCAAGCGTTGAATTCACAAAAGAACACCCAAAACGACACCGTTCCAACTAAATAAAAATGACACCGCAGCGCTCCCACTGCTGGAAACAGATATCTCTTGCAAAGCGACCAAAAGCTGGTAACAGATTCTTCAACAGTGTGGAGCTCACAACAGCAACCGCAACGCAACACAACGAGCGCTAATCAAAACGACAACACTTCACACACGTCAGCAAATCTGATCAAAGCGCTACGCTACAACAGATCCATTCAAAGCAAATACGACGTCGCGCAACCTACGTCATCATATCTGATGAACTAAACGCCCGCAACAACGATCACTAACGCTAAACCAATACGACGACGTTTTACACCCGCTACAGGAACTCGTTGTTAACAGATATCACCAAGCGTTACCACAGCGAAACGACGACGCATCACCCCTCTCGCTACAGTAACTATCTGAAATGCGCAACTACTGATTTTCACGGAACGACAGCGTATCACGCATTAGCTACAGTAACTTGCTGTCAACAGCAACCTCGCTCCCGCGCTACAGTAGAAGTCTGAAATCTAAAAATTCGAAATTCTAAAATCTGAAAATTCTAAATTCGAATTTCTCAATCCTCACACCAACCCTCAGCTATCAGACCACTCTCGGCACCATTAAAAGTCGTGGGATTCATCCTCTGGAACCTAGCCAACACTAGCTCCATCTCGTCGATCTGTCTAGTCACATCCTCTACATCTGTCTATCCAACACGACGACGCAAAGGTATATTCTGTTTCTCAACATCCTCATCACTCCCGGGAGCTCTAGACTCCTCATCAATCTTTCTAGCGATCCTACTCCTACCTCTCCTCGGCGGCATCTAACAAAACTCAGAGGTAAACAAATAACCACAGAGGCAGATAAGAATCACAGAGTCAATCAAATCAAAACTCAGACTCTGTGCCTAGACTCGAGTGTAATGAAAAATAATTCGAGCTTATCCCAGTTTAATCTCTGCTACCAAAATTTCAGGCTCGACGCGCTAATACATATATAATTACACAATTATGCGGAAGCAACAAAATCAGGGCTTAAAAATTTTCGAAATGGGCCTGATCCAATATCATTCAAAATAAGTTTCATAATCAGAATATGAATTTAACTCAACAACACAACAGGTAATAAATAACGAGTAGTAAATCAACTACAGATCCCCTTAGTAAAATTAAAGGCACGGGACATCCCCTGACTCAATATAATACATAACACTGGGACTCAAATCAAAATGGGGATCGACCAGATGAAGCACCACTCTGTCCAGCCTGGTTACCTGAAGAACCTGCCAAAGCCAATACGGACCAAGGCAGCCCAAAACAGGGAAAAGATACGAGGTCAAACCTCAGTGCGAAGAGCACAATAAAGCAACAGTCGTATCAGACAATGCAATATGTCAATCGTGCAATGCATGAGGGCTACCAAGAATCATTGGTAGGCAAAAAGAAGAGCACAACGACTCAGCTGTGCATCTCATCATCATCCTGCGATCTTCAGGTGCAACGAATCAGCCGACCATCACAGGGCAGTGGTATTCAGGCACGACGACTCAGTCGGCCACCACATTCAAAAGCAGCATTGGACCTTTCAGGCACGACGACTCAGCCGGCCGATCAAAACGTGCAAAGGAATTCAGCTCACAAAGGAATCAGGCTCAATATGTATGCGTGAATGCAGAGCAGGCTCATGCTTAATTCAATGCATATAAATTACACGCACATTAAGCAGATAAGAACACATAATCAGCTTCATAAACAAACAGCGCACAGATCACAGTAATATAACACAAAAGAAATATCCCAAAGCTGATATCAAAGCTGCTAAGTCTAGCTCAATCGTACCTAAAACCTCAATTCTACCTCGACAGATCTCACCAGGGCACGGCACCAATGTCCTGCTCAAATCTGCTTCCTCACTGACTCACGGCGAAGCATAACAGGCACCGCTCAAAGCTCAAATCTGAACGGGGAAAACCATCAACTGGAATTCGTGAAGTTACTCGAACCTGCAACTACTTCGCTCCTCTTCCACAAGTCGGTCTACAAATTCAAACTGGTATCAATCGGAAGACCTAAGGAAGATGAACCCAGCGCCACCAATCTCGCTCCAAACAACGGTGGAAATAGACGCTAATCTAATGGGGAAGTGTTCGGATGAACAGTACTAATCGAGGGTTTCGAAGGAAAGAGATAAGAAATGTCGGGTTGAAAAATGACTAAGTGTCGATCTCTACTTAGCATTTAAATCCTTCAGTAAACACTGAATTATTCATATCTCACCGAAAACTAGGATCTTAGCGCTTAGGCAAAAGTCCCTCAGATCTGGCCTCAGCGATAACTCAAATCTGGCTTAGCTACGCTAGACAAGCGCTACTGATCAAAAAGGCGTCGCACTACTTCCAGATCTGAAGTAGATCTCACCAACTCAGACCCGCTAACGCTCATCCAGGCTTGACCAAATCTGATATCATTAAACCACACGGGTTTACTCCGAACTCATGAACCGGATCGGTCCAAATAGTACCATTGACCAACACTTGACTTCTCCTCGCTAATCAAATCTATCTTTTTCTCAACACCAGATCTGACTAGCGCCTAAAACAACATCGTATCGCTTCCCGCTCGCGGTAACTCACTCAAACCAGCGAGGACCAGATCGGGAAACCTAGATCTCACCCAAACCTGAAAACAATGAACCAAACCAATTTCCACCGCACTTCTAACTTACTCGCGCGGGGATTATCCAAATCTGAGTTCCAGCGATCTTCGATACACCAAATATGTCTAGAGAGCTAACACTCTCCCTTACACAACGATATGATAGCCTACTCACTACACAGTATACTAGACACCATTCACAATACATCTGTGAAAATTCGAAAATTACTAAACCATAATCCAGACCTGATTATATCACTAATCACCGTCTAACATATTTCTAATCCTCACAACTCCATCCAATTACGCTGCCTCATGTTCAGATCTGACTTAGTGAAGATCTACTTCAAACTCTTGTGGTCGGTGTACACCACAAACGGCTCGCCATACAAGTAATGACGCCATATCTTCAAGGCAAAAACGATAGCAGCCAGCTCTAAATCGTGAACGGGGTATCTAGTCTCATGGGGTTTCAACTGTCGAGACGCATAAGCTACGACTCACCCGTTCTGCATCAATACACAGCCCAAACCACTCAGAGAAGCATCGGAGCAAACAGCAAAACCTCCAGAAGGTAAAGCCAACACAGGAGCAATAGTCAACTTCTCCTTGAGCAACTGGAAACTTGACTCACACTCGTCTGTCCACAGAAATCTTCTATCCTTCTGGGTCAACTGCATCATCGGCCTGGCTATTGAAGAAAAACCCTCAATAAAACGTCTGTAATATCCAACCAAACCCAAGAAACTACGGATCTCCGAAAAATTCCTAGGTCGCTCCCAGTTAAGAACTTCCTTGACCTTACTTGGATCCACCGAAATACCTTGTGTAGAAATAACATGACCCAAAAAGATTACCTTATCTAACCAAAATTCACACTTACTGAGCTCCTTATGCTCTCTATAGCTCCTCTAATACACCAGGATATAATCTATGAAGACAATCATGAAATGATCGATATACTCGCTAAAGACGCAATTCATCAAGTTCATGAAGACAGCAGGAGCATTCGTCAATCCAAACGGCATCACAAGAATCTCATAATTCTCGTATCTAGTCCGAAAAGTCGTCTTCACCACATCAGCGTCTCTAATCCACAACTGATGATAACCTGATCCAGATCAATCTTGGAGTATATGACCGATCCCTGCAGCTGATCGAACAGATCATCAACTCTCGACAACGAAAACTTGTTCTTGATCATCGCTTTATTCAGCTGCCGAAAGTCAACACAAATCCTCATAGATCCATCTTTCTTCTTCACGAAGAGAATCAGAGCTCCCCAAGGTGACATACTCGGCCTAATAAATCCCTTCTCTACTGGTCCTTAAGTTCCTTCTACTCCGCTGGCGCCAGTCGGTACGGGGCTCTCGAAATTGGGGCGGTCCCTAGCACAAACTCAATGCTGAAATCAATCTCGTCTCGAAGGGAATCCATGAATATCATCCGGAAACACATCAGGGAACTCTCGAGCAATCGAGAAGTCACTCAACTCTACCTGTGATTCTTGGGAAACATCCAGGACATAAATCATGAACCCTGAATTCTCTAGCGGCAACAGACTAAACATATCCATGGCTGACACTAATGGAATCTTAGACCACGAATCAGCATCATAAAAATGTCATTTTTCTCCAAATTGAGGTCTAAACCTCACTACATCATGGAAACAATCAACAGTCGCTCTATAACTGGATAACACGTCCATACACAAGTTACAATCAAAGTCTCTATCTCCAGAGAAATCAAATTTGTCACTAGCACATTCGCATCAAATCTTATAACACAATCCAAACCACCTCATGGGAAAATAAACTCATGCCAGCAGGGGTAGAAATCGACAACATCATACAGTGGGGTAGAACTCAACCCACACTCATATACAAACAGGTCAGATATAAAGGAGTGTGATGCTTCAGTATCAAACAAAGCTCGTGCAGGAAAGTCAAAGATAGTACAGGTACCTGCAATCACTCCCCCAGGCATATCTTCAGCTTTCTCTCTCATCAAGGCATTCACTTGAGCTTGCTGAGGTCCCGAAAACTGAGGTTTAGAAGATCCTTCGAACCTAGACGGTTCTCGTGGTTGGAATCCTGGTCTTTGGGACTGAGCAAAAGGTTGCGGTCTCTACGAAGAACCACCAGCTAAACCTTGTTGCGACTGATTTGAGGGTTGTCCCCCCATCAAAGGACACAATCTAGCGAAGTGTCTAGGCTGCACACACTTATGACAAAGACCCTGAACTCCACGGCACTGAGAAGTCATATGCCTACCTCCACACTGACCACACGGAGCTAACAAAACCAGAAGAACTCAAATTCGACCGTCTCATAAACTGATTTTCTCGAGGTTTGAACCTCTGGCGATTGACTGTTGTGACGTCTAAGTAGGTTGAAAAGAATGCGTCCCTTCTGGCACGAGTTGGAAATTGCCTCCAGCTGTCGGTTGAACATGATTCTGTGCTTCCAAAAGACTCTCCTCAATGTCCACCGCCCTATCCACTGCCTCAGCATAAGTCGCAGGAGAACCAGCTAGCACCATACGGAAAAAATCGGGCCTCAACCCTCTCAAAAACTTGTTCCTCCTCGTCCTCTCCTGGTTAGCAATGTTGGGAACATACGACATAAGCAAGGAAAACTGTCTAGCGTACTCGGCCACCCTCATGCCCTCTTGATTCAGATTATCAAAATCCCTCTCGCGGTTATTGTAGTACGACTCAGGTGTATACTCCTGACGAAAAGATGCACAGAAGCTCTCCAAAATAATCAAAACTCCACTCTCTCTCATGACTAGGGAAGTACCTTTCCACCAGCGTTGAGCATGATCCCTCAACTGCAAAACAGCCAACTTCAATCTCCTCTCTTGAGAATTCTCCACTATGTCAAACAACTCCTCCATATGCTCCAACCAGCCTTCAGCCATCAGACAAATCTCAGCGCCAGTAAACGTAGGGGGATTCGTCCGCTGAAACCTAGCCAACACTAGTTCCATCTCACCAATTTTCCTAGTCACATCTTCCACCTCAACCTCTACCTGTCTAGCTCGACGACGCAAAGGCACACTCTCCTGAGCAACGTCCTTCGCTCTCGGGAGCCCTAGACTCCTCAACTGTCTGCCTAGCCGCTCTACCTTTACCTCTCCTCGGTGGCATCTTCAAGGTACTCAAAGGTAAGACCAAAAGCAGATAATTCACAGAGGCAGATAACAAAAATCATAAAAATCACAGAGTCAGTCACAAACAAAAGCTCAAAATCTGTGCCTAGACTCAAGTGTGATGGAAAAGAATCAAGCTTATCCTAATCTCTGATACCAAATGTCAGGCCCGGTGATCTAAATCAAGGATTAATTACTCAATTAATCATAATTACACGGAAGCATCAAATATTGGCTAAAATTTTTTGTTTGGCCTGAACTAAAAACATCTTTTAAAATACGAACATAATCAAAATACGGATTTTAACTCGAAAATCCAACACACAATAGCAACACTGAAAGCAATCCAGATATGATAACAAATACAGATCCCCCAAATACAGTATTTACTCAGGGCATCCCCTGGTTCAATAGTACAATACATAATATATAACTGGGACTCAAAATGGGGATCTACCAGCCGATGCTCCACTCGGTCCAGCTAGATTACCTGAAGACCCTGCAAAGGCCAACACAGACCAAAGCAGCCCGAAATAGGGAAAATAAAACAAGGTCAAACCTCAGTACGAAGAGCATTGATAAAGCAACAATCATATCAGACATGTAATATTTCAAACGTGCGATGCATGAGGGCTACCAAGAACCATCGGTAAGCAAGGCACAACGGCTCAGCTGTGCAATAAAATCTCAATAATCAATCAGAATCCAAATCACAGCGACTCAGCTGGCTATCGCGACTCAGCGACGACATTGGTTTCTCAGCACGGGGACTCAGCCGGCAAATCGCGACTCAGCGATTATCAGGTCTCAAGAAGCAGGCGCAATATGCTATGCATGAATGCCAAGTAAGATCATACTCACAACAATGCATATAATTACATGCATAGGCAATTAGCACATGAATCATCATCGTAATCTATCCAACCAAGCAGCCTCATCTACGCACGGCGCAATATGCTATGCATGAATGCCAAGTAAGATCATACTCACAACAATGCATATAATTACATGCATAGGCAATTAGCACATGAATCATCATCGTAATCTATCCAACCAAGCAGCCTCATCTAGCACATAATCACAACAGCTCATACACGAATGAAAATATTCTCAAGCTGATATTAAAGCTGCTAATATGAGCTCACTCGTACCTCAAACGTCACACGGCTACTACCTCAACAGATCGCACGAGGACAAGAACACAGCACCAATAGCTCATGCAAGTCTACTGCCCTACCAGCTCACGGCGAACTAAATAGAACGGCTTGAACCATCATGTAGCTACAACCGCTCAGCCATACTATAACAGCTCAAGGACAATTTCAACAGAACATATCTTGGAGCTACCAACTCACCAAGCTCAAACCGACCCCTCAAACACGATAATCGGCTCTAAGCGAAACGTAAACACTAACCAATGCTTACCCAAGAGATCAAGTGGAACGGGAGAACTATAGGCCGAAAATCGCGAAAATGTTCGAACTCTTCAACCACATCGCACCCACTCGACAAGTCGACCCAAGGCTCCAAAGTCGTACCAAACGAAAGGTCTTAGAGAGAGGAACCCAGCGCCACCAGCCTTTCTCCAAACGACGGCATAAATCGACGGCAATCAAAAGAAATCGAGTACGATGAACAGTAAGGGTTTGGGGAATAGTACGTATCGAAAGCTCTCTGGAAATAAGATAGGGAATATCGGGTCTGAAAATTGGCTAAGTGTTGTTCGACACTTATATTTATTCTCCCAGTCAACGCTACAGTTAAAGTCAACTTGCTCAGATCTTAGCACTACACCAGATTTGACTCCTCTACGCTATACCAGCTCGCGACCACCAAAAGACGTCGCATAGGAGTCCAGCTCAGGATGAACAGATCACACGTACGTAGACCAGCTCACATACATCCAGCTCTTGCCTAAGCTGGAAACCATAAACCGTACCGGTCTACACCAAAATCATGAACCGAGCTGGTCCACACAGTACCAATTGCTCGCGCACCTGTAAGCTGTTTTTCATCCCTTCGCTATTCCAACAGCTCACGCTTGATCCGTTCTATGTCCAATCCGAAGATCATCAACATCTTAGACCAATCCTCCTAAGCTGAATACCCGATAGTTCACGTCTCCCTTGGCTAATCCTCATCCTGATGATTAACTGATTAATCATCCTCTAACTATTTCTAGTCCTCACAGTGTGAGTCGTATCCATAATGTGTGGGCCATTACATTAATGATTGATCAATCATAAGAACCAACGTACGTGATGATGCGGTTCACCCGACCTTACCTCGGGATCCCTCACACCTCTATGTTGCCACTTCACCATGTCGTGAACACATGGATCCATAAGCTCATTATAACATTAAAAGAGGTTCATTGGGTCCGGTATCCCGATTCCGCTCATCATTACTTTCCACAAACCACTTCAATCCCTCAAAAAAATATTTTCTTTTCTTCCATGCCTTTAACGTTTCGTAAAACTTTCATGATGCGTGTACGTCATAAATATGCAATTTAAAAGGATTAGCCCGTCAATATATATTTAATTTCTTCATTAAACATTAACATATTCATACACGTAAAATACTTATATATACTTTTTTCCTTTATCCCCCGATCAAGGACTGATTCAAGTGACTGACCCACTAATTCTAAGCCCAAAAGCCTAGACCTGGATCTTAAACTGTAACTTAACCCCAAACTCGACTTGACCCATTAAACTCAAATTTAATTACAAAATTGATAAAGGTACTCGGTCCTTTAACTTAAAATCAGACATTAAAACTTGACAAAATAACAATCCCATTGACTAAAAAGTAGACTTTAAAATTTGACACAATTATTAGGCCCATAAATAAAAGACATTATGACTTTAAAAGTTGGCTTAAAAATATTTGGTCCAAAACGCTTGAAATATATTTTAAACTTTAAAATAAAATTACCCAGTCTGTCAAAATTATTTTGTTTTTTACCCAAGGTATTGTTTTAACCCATGGTTTAGGGTGTCAAGTGTCGGAGGGTGTCAAGGTGTCGGAGGTTTCGTGGGGTTCGGGGGTTTCGGAGTGTTGGTTTTTCACTGGGTTAAAACATCTCCTCACTCCCCAGGGTTCTGGGGTTCATCATCATGTTATATTTTTTAATCCATTATTTATTGGTCCTCGTTACTTTTTCTCTCTAATAGAGGGATTATCCACAGGTGTCTTTTTCCTCTTTCATTTTCTATCTCTATAAGATAGGCAGTATACATAGATGTAACTCGGACTCGACTTAAAATAATTTGACCCGACCCTCAACTGACCCGACCCGGTCCAGCTGGACCGACCCAACTGGCCCAACCAAACCGGCCGAACCACCAAACCCTAGTCGTCTCCGCAAACAACCACCCGCGACTTCTTCCCTTCGTTCGCACTGTTCCGGCCACCTTTGGCCGGAACCCCATCGGCAGGACCACCCCCAGGTCCGAAAGGTTTCTGTGGACAGAGCGACGACTCAAACCATGGATCGCATGGCCCGATCAACGCACGCAAAGGAAGCCGCCCAGCGCCGCACGAGAAAGCGGCCAAATTGTCTCGGCCTTGGCTCGACCAGGCGGTCGAGCCCCCTTCCAACTAGCTTTGGACCACCACTGAACCCCTATGACTCGAACCCAAGCCCCATAAACCGTCCATGACCGAAGCACATCAAGAAATGAATCAAATACGTGTTAAAAATTTGATACATGCATGGATCTCAAACAAGAAGCATAGATCTAATCATAACACATAAGAATCATGCAACATCATTTAAAAACAGTGTAATATGATTTAAATGATGAGAAAGAGGAACAATAGATCATGTTTTTTTGAAGAATTACGTAGGATACGCGTTATCAGGGCGGAGGACTCGAGATAGGGACGATCAAACTTGAAACCACACCAAAAATTTGATGAAACTCGAGCTATAGGGGAGGTGGGGCGGCGTGAAGATGAGAGGGAGAGGGATGCTAAGAGAAATCTTATTTTTCGTAAATACTGCTTAAAAATATAAATTTTAACCCTTAAAAATATGAGGTCTTAGAAATTCAAATCTTACACCTCGGTCGTCCCCATTATCGTTCACGTGTCCGGAACTCAATCAGGCTAATAACATGGCACGAACTGTTGGGGATCCGGATCCGCCCCCCCGGCCAGGCAGCGGAAGAACAATAAACAGATGCCGGGAGGCGATCAATACGAAAAATCAGATAACAAACTACGACATTCATAGGATGTTAAAGCGGATTACCTTGCTGGCACTTGTGCCTGGCTCCAACCGGTGTTTCAAGAACCCGGCTCTTCTCGGTAGATTGCGGTAGTTACGCCAATCCGGTCCACGACCAGATCCGAGACTCCTTCGTCAGGCTGCACTAGAAGCCCTGACGAGATCAGCACGAACGGATTCTCCTCGTCGAGTTGGCCGGAAACTAATTTTCCGGCGAAGACGGCGGCGGCGGCGCGTGGAGGCGACGGCGGCGGCGGCTTTTGGGAGGAGGGAGGCGGCGTGTGGAGCAATTAGGGTTAGGTTATGAATATTGTATTGTGTAATGAAGTCATTAAGTCTAAATAAATAGACTTAAAGATGGACTTGGGCCGGTCCAACGGGCCCGGGTCCAAATGACGATATCTATCGCTGCGACTTCATCGTAACTCCGATCGTCGATAAGATCGGACCGATCGACTAGATCCGAGACTCCTTCGTCAGGCTGCACTAGAAGCCCTGAAGAGATCAGCACGAACGGATTCTCCTCGTCGAGTTGGCCGGAAACTAATTTTCCGGCGAAGACGGCGGCGGCGCGTGGAGGCGACGGCGGCGGCGGCTTTTGGGAGGAGGGAGGCGGTGTGTGGAGCAATTAGGGTTAGGTTATGAATATTGTATTGTGTAATGAAGTCATTAAGTCTAAATAAATAGACTTAAATATGGACTTGGGCCGGTCCAACGGGCCCGGGTCCAAATGACGATATCTATCGCTGCGACTTCATCGTAACTCCGATCGCCGATCAGATCAGACCGATCGACTCAGTTTCCAAAACTGAATGTTATGATGTGAAAAACAATTTTTCAGATCATCTAACCCCAAATTGCAAAATGACCGTTTTGCCCCTCAACAGCGTCAAATCCCGGTTTGACCCCTGTTGACTTTTAGGAAGTCGCACTTCCCGAAATCCTCTTCTCGTGCTCAACACATTGAGCTGAGTATCCATGTGGGATTCTCGAATCTATTACTTGTGTGACCCTCAATGGTTCAGGGATACAGCTAGCCGTGGGCCCACAACCATTGTGGCTCCGGAATCACAATTCCGGACCTGCCCAACGGATCATGGTAAAGCGTCTAGCAACATCGCCCCATGATCCCCTAGGTATCACTGATAGTGCCTGCAAGAACCAGTCGGTCGTGGTTAGCGTACAGTACGGTCCTTTCAATCCATATATCCCGATCAGATCAACGACCATTGGTAAATCGATACAGCTAGCCGTGGGCCCACAACCATTGTGGCTCCGGAATCACAATTCCGGACCTGCCCAACGGATCATGGTAAAGCGTCTAGCAACATCGCCCCATGATCCCCTAGGTATCACTGATAGTGCCTGCAAGAACCAGTCGGTCGTGGTTAGCGTACAGTACGGTCCTTTCAATCCATATATCCCGATCAGATCAACGACCATTGGTAAATCGAGAGTCGCTATAGATCCGATAGCTATGCATACATCTTGGAGATCGAATAGTGACATCGCGAGTGTAACTAGGTAAACACATTTACCTAATTCTAGTACTCTGGCCAGAGATTTGAACACTATTATCCCCTCAGATAGCATAGGATATCCACGCATGTCTTGTCTGGGTGAATCCTCGACAACGATGCATCGACTCCTACATGCATCGGGGTCTCACCCAA
>KQ995713.1:158481-218308 GCA_001598015.1 Dorcoceras hygrometricum
CACGACGTCGCTTCATCTCTTTCGCTTCTCTTCATCTGCTGATAGCCAACTGCTGATTGTGATGACATCAAGGCTGATGTCATCACAGCTGATTCCAAATCTTGCGCATCTTCTCAACTGCTGATTGACATTAGCTTCCTGCTGATCTTCTTCGTTCCAACTCCATCTTGCGACTGCTTCTTAGCTTCTTGAATAGCGACTGTTAATAGATTCATCAACAGTACTTATAATCGCGACTGCTAACAGATTCGTCAACAGTACTTATAATTGGAATCTTCTTCTTCAAAGAATTTCTCCATCGCGCTTCTCAATATATGTTCCAGCTGGTTCACTTTGCTCTTAAGCGCTTGCAGCTGGTTGTCATCGTTCCAGCTGGTTCAACTTGGCCTCCGCCTGATTACGAATAGATGATTTAACTTTGGACGTCTCCATTGCTAATCCAGCTGCCGATTCCATGAACACCAAACCAACTGCTGCATGTTTATATTGCGAACCATCGGCTGAACAAATATAGCTGCTGCTGATCGTCTTCTTCGTTCCTAAAACCTGTACACTTAAGTGGAATTGTTAGAAACACAATAACAGGTTTTGTGTAATTCAAAACTTAATCAGGATCTATCAAAACAGATCTATCAATCTCTCCCTTTTTGATTTACACAAAACCTCAAATCAACGATGCATGTTCTAACAATTCTCTCCCTTTTTGTGGGAATCAAAAAGAGAGTGAACTACTGGTCTCCCCTATATTTAAAACAAAAAGCTCTCCCTATTACAACAAAAACAATGTAACAGCAGGAGTTTTAATTTTTGAAAAACAAAACAGCTTTGGGAAGCACCATATGCAACAGTATATGATTTTCAAAAGCGAAACTGATGCATAACTCAAAATTATAAAAGACAGTGAAGCCACTCTCCCTGTCTTTTATAACATGAGCTCAACTCATTTTTGAAATCAAAATTTTGCATCAGCTGGAATCCGCAAAACAGAACAATTTAAAAATACATCAGAGCATCGAAATGTTGTTTCAAATGAACACGTGCTACTGAGTTACTTAAATATATGAAGAACCAGTACAGATAAAAGCTCAGATTTTTCCTTCTTCTATCTCGCCCCATGTGCTTGTCACTGAGCCTCGCTCCAAGTGATCTTACAGCACAACGAAAATAGAAGCTTGGCATCTGCCCGAGACTCGCGCATCCCGACAGTTCCTCAAGCGAAAAACCGGTTCTACATTAAAACAGATTAACTGACCTTCATAGACAAGCTTCTCAAAATAGTTAAAACATTGAAAACATAGCACATGTGTTTTAAAATCAGTGCTCGTTCAAGAACAACCTGCTCTGATACCAATTGATGGTCCCTGTTTTTACAAAGGAACTTAGCAGCCGCTGGTTTAAAATGAGCAATTAAAATTTTCAGCGCTGCTTGGAGCTGCAATAGCTCGTTGTTCTTGAACATATAAAATAAACACTCAACAGAAGAGCACCCGGAGACAGATCTGGTATGATTTAAAAATCATGCGGAAAATACCAGAACTGAATCCTATATTTTAAAACCAACTCAAACAGATTTATGTACAACATAAATCTGTTCGAGACTTGTGTGCTTGTGTGCTGGACTGTATGCAATGCGAGAATGCTAAGTAAAGAGCAAGTGCTGATTTGTTATGCGTGCGTGCTGATTTCTGTTTATGCGTGTATGCGTGCTAAAGTAAATCGAATGCTGAATGAATAACAGAACACGATACAAAATACAGCATATTTGTTTCTGGAAGTTCGGACCTCAATGTCCTACATCTCCCCTTCTTCCACCTCGGAAGGATCCACTACTAGAAGATTTGATCTTAAACTTCGTGTACAGACCCAATCCCACAACCAGCAGCTGTGAGAACTCCTAGACTCCACAAATGCACAACAGCCGCAACTGTGTGACTGACTACATACACAAGAGTTTTACGTCTTCGTGCTTGGATGGGAACTGATAAACGTTTTGAGATTCATTTACCAATAAAGTGTGAATGAATCTCTGTGTGTGAGATTGTTACGTTGAAGCTCTCAAACTCTCTGTTTTTCTCACACACTAGGGAAAGCTCTAACAAGCTAATTCTAGCTCCACTGTCAACTTCAATAAAGCTCTCTCTCTCGAATGGTAATTGACAGCTTCACTTCAGATTCATTTCCCTCTGTTGGTGCACTTTATAATCAATGTATTTCTGCCACAGTACTGTAGTTGCACCAACGTCGTCTGTCACGCAACCGAACACTTCTTCAATGGCGCTTCTTGAATATATAGCCTCTGTTCAAATTAATCCCGTTGGACACAACTTCTTCCCGTTTGAAATTGTTCTGTAAAGTACCGACAGGGGAACAGTACTTGTGTCCTTTTCTTTTGCAGGATTCTTGTCGTTTTCGCCATTTGAATTGAGCACAGCAGTTGACATCCAACTTTGATAACTCTTCGTAAGTCGTCAACTGCTTCGCTGCTGATCCATCACTACGACTGGATATCTTGCGTCTGTATTTCCTGCGATTGGATACTGTAGCTCGCGACTGGTTGAGTTTCTACACTACGCCTGCTTCTTCTTTTCTTGCGTCTGGGTACCAAGTCGACTGAATATGCAAAGCTTGCGACTGGATTCATAGCAACAGCTGGTTCATTGAAGCTCTCGACTGGATGCTGCTGTTGCTTGCGTCTGGTTGTCCAGCTGGTATAAAACATATGCTTCCAGCTGGTATCTTGCGACTGGTTATCAACGCAAAGTCTTCCTGCTGAATCTTTAGCGCAAGAGCAAAACGCTGTCGTATCAAATTATGTAAACGACATCGTTTTGCTATCGCTATCTCCAAATAGCATCTGCTGATGAACAGTAGCTTGCGACTGGATATCTCCTCTACGACGTCGCTTCTCTCTTGCGATTGGATGTACAAGCTACCTGCTGATTCTGCGACTGCTCTCTCAAACCATCTGCTGAATGTGATGACGTCACCGATGACGTCATCAACGCTAATCCATCTGCTGATTCTTCAGCGACATCGTTTTGCTATCGCTATCTCCAAATAGCATCTGCTGATGAACAGTAGCTTGCGACTGGATATCTCCTCTACGACGTCGCTTCTCTCTTGCGATTGGATGTACAAGCTACCTGCTGATTCTGCGACTGCTCTCTCAAACCATCTGCTGAATGTGATGACGTCACCGATGACGTCATCAACGCTAATCCATCTGCTGATTCTTCAGCACGAAGTCGCTTCATCTCTTTCGCTTCTCTTCATCTGCTGATAGCCAACTGCTGATTGTGATGACATCAAGGCTGATGTCATCACAGCTGATTCCAAATCTTGCGCATCTTCTCAACTGCTGATTGACATTAGCTTCCTGCTGATCTTCTTCGTTCCAACTCCATCTTGCGACTGCTTCTTAGCTTCTTGAATAGCGACTGTTAATAGATTCATCAACAGTACTTATAATCGCGACTGCTAAGAGATTCGTCAACAGTACTTATAATTGGAATCTTCTTCTTCAACGAATTTCTCCAGCGCGCTTCTCAATATATGTTCCAGCTGGTTCACTTTGCTCTTAAGCGCTTGCAGCTGGTTGTCATCGTTCCAGCTGGTTTATTATGCTCCAGCTGGTTCAACTTGGCCTCCTCCTGATTACAAACAGCTGATTTAACTTTGGACGTCTCCATTGCTAATCCAGCTGCCGATTCCATGAACACAAAACCAACTGCTGATTGTTTATATTGCGAACCATCGGCTGAACAAATATAGCTGCTGCTGATCGTCTTCTTCGTTCCTAAAACCAGTACACTTAAGTGGAATTGTTAGAAACACAATAACAGGTTTTGTGTAATTCAAAACTTAATCAGGATCTGTCAAAACAGATCTATCACTCTTCATCACACTGTCTCCACTTAACCAACTGCTCATCCTTCGACTGTCCTTCTCTGATCCTATCCCTCAAGGTAGGCTGAATATTCAGTGTGGCCGACTTCACGGCACACTCATGGGTAATCACCTCTAACTCAAACCTCTCGATCTCTGTCGCTAGTGGTCCTTGGACAGTCAACTGTGATAATCCTGCTGATTTTCTGCTCAATGCATCAGCCACTACATTTTCTTTTCCTGGATGGCAATGGATGGTGCAATCGTAGTCCTTAACTAGCTCTAACAATCGTCGTTGGCGCACTTACAGCTCTTTATGGGTGAAAAAGTACTTTAGGATCTTGATATCTGTATAAATTTCACATTTCTCCCCATACAAGTAATGCCTACATATTTTTAATGTAAATACTACTGCCGCTAGCTCTAGATCGTGGGTAGGATAATTCTTCTCATTATTCTTCAACTTTCTAGATGCGTAATCAATCACCCTTCTGTCTTGCATAAGAACTGCACCTAATCCCAGTTTGGACGCATCTGTATAGAGAACATAATTTTCCTACCCAGATGGCATAGCTAACATCGGAGCTTCCATCAACGCCTGCTTCAGTCCGTCGAAACCTTATTGACACTCAGGGGTCCACTTATACTTAGAATGCTTCTTAGTTAGCTATGTTAAGGTAACTGCCTCTTCGAAAACACCTTGATGAAACATCGGTACGTAGTAACCTGCAAGACCAATAAACTGCATATCTATGTCACGGTCTTAGGCACTAGCCAATCCCTGAATGCTTCCACTTTTTTCGGGTCTACTTCGAATCCCTTATTCGAAATCACGTGGCCAAGGGATGCAAACTTCTCAAGCCAGAACTCACATTACTGAAATTTGCGAAAAAGCCACTTGTCTTTTCAAAAATCTGCAATACCGTCCGTAACGATCCTCGGAATGCTTGACTTTTGGAGTCGATCAGGACATCGTCAATGAATACTATCAAAATCTGGTCTAAGAAAGGCTGAAATACTCTGTTCATCAGATCCATGAATACTGAGGGTGCATTCGTCAGCTCAAATGGCATCACCAAAACTTATAATGGCCATATGATTCCTAAAAGGTGTCTTGTAGACATCGGACTCTTTAAGCTTCGACTGGTGGTATCCCGATCGGAGATATGTCTTAGAAAATATCATTGCCATGTGAAGCTGATAAAACAAATCTTAATCCTTGGCAAAGGATACTTGTTTCTCACTATCAACTTGTTCAATTCTCTGTAGCCTATGCACAGCCTCATAATTCCATCTTTATTCTTCATGAACAACACTAGTGCTCCCCATGGTTAGAAACTGGGGCATATGAATCCTTTATCCAGCAACTCCTGAAGTTGCTCCTTTAGTTCTTTCATATCAGTTGGTGCAAGTCGATACGGTGGTTTGGGGACTGGGGATGCATTAGGCACTGACCAGCATCTTGTGGCACTTCGGACATAATGACTTATTGTCAATTTTAGGAGTAGTGGTGGGTGGTTGCTGAAACTGAGGTCGAAGTCCCTGCAGCTTCTGTGGCCCCGCATTCTGCCTCTTAACTGTCTCAAGTCTCGAGGATGTTACAAGCGCCGCTTCAACTGGCGCCCCTCTTCAATCTCCGTCCAGTCAGTGCCTTATTAGTCTGTAGGCTCTGTCAGCCTAACATCATGCTTGATTATTGGTCGCAGGCCGTCATCAAAGTGTCGTAGTTACTCTTTTGTGTCCCTTCTAATCAGCGGAACAAGGTAACAGCCTCACACAAATTTGCGGACATATTTGGCAAAGATAAATCTTTCTGCTTTAGCGTCAGAAACCCTTCCTTCGACTCTGAACGCACGTCTTCTTGACTCCCTCCTAGGTGAAAGTGGCCAGGTCAATTGTCAATTTAGCTCCCTCCCAAAAGATCATGGCGTCATCCCTTGGCAAATAGATGGTGCATCTAGGTCGTTAACGGTCTGCCAACTAAAGGTAGTGGAAGATAACCTTCAGAGATTTGATCCAGCTCTCCGTCACAAGTGGATCAGTAGTACCAGAAAACTCCTTGGGGCACTAACGCCTGAAGCGCTCCTGTGGATCTTCATGGTTAAGCCCTCGACCGTCTTGTCCCACAAACTACTCTAACAACTTAGCCATCCCGGTTAGAACCCGGGCGCTGCTGCCCGAGCCATCATCCTTGACTGAGGAAAACCTTTTCTCCCTCGCACTCTTCCCGACATTATCTACAACCAATAGCCCGATTCCGCCACATGACCAACATAATAGAATATTTAAGCTTTAAATAACATTTACCCTTTATATAAAAATGTAAACCTCAAGAGTATCAATAAATAACTCAACCTTAATCCTTTACATGTAAGTTCAAACCTCATGAGAAAATAAACGACTCAACATAACATCTTTATTTAAAAATTACAGACATGGTGGCACGGCTGATCGAGAACTGTCGTGGAGTGAAGGTGAGCGCTTATCTTACAGGACCATGCTCTGATACCAAGTTGAAAAGCCTGTATTTTTTTTAAAAAGAAAATCGCGGATTTCTTTTTTCAAGTACTAAATAAAACATATAAGCCATTCAATCCGGCATCATTAAAAATCATGAAACGATTGAAGTTCAAATAAATTCTAATAAGAATGTTTTTCTTCAAAGAATAAAAATTTAATAAATCATCAAAATATTCTACTCTGCGGAAAACGTGTGTCCATCGATAAACGTCTTCTCATCCCGACCGATCCCTCGCCAACCAGCACCGTCTAAACATCCTCACCTGCATCGATGAAATCTAGTGAGCCTAAAGGCCCAGCAAGTAAACTCCGGGAATAACAAGTAATACATACTACATGCACATGCAATAAATATTTTTATTTAACATAAACTTATTTTGTCAACAGTTCAAATAAAAAGATCGTCAAATGAGATCATTCACAAGAAATCCCATTAACCTCAACACAACCCATTTTCAAAATAAGAGGACTTATCATCAATTAAAATCTCTTTTTCCTTAACCTCCAAATAGCCCATTAACCTCAAAAACACTTTCATCATTCCTCAATTTATTTTATGAAATGTGGCGCAGAAATTTCCTGCAGTGATCATTCAAGTAGCTTAAATAAGCTCATATGGATCCATTAAGTTGGCGGGACACCCCGACCAGAAGGCCGACATTCACACGCCCGTAATCAGTCAAGTTGGCGGGGCACCCCGACCCGTCGATCGACATCCACACGCCCGTAATCAGTCAAGTTGGCGGGGCACCCCGACCCGTCGATCGACATCCACACGCCCGTAATAATTTGGCGAGGCACCCCGACCCATCGGCCGGCATCCACACGCCTGTAATATCAGTAATAACTTCGCCACAAATCATTAAAAAACCTCAAAGTAATTTTCGTTAAACGTAAATTTCCTCAATTAAATCCTCATAAATTTCTCAATAAAATATAACTCAATCATTTTAAATTTCAATGCCCCCCTTCCTTAAAAAAAGCATGCAAGGATTAAATTTTCAAATTTTAAATACCGACAAGCCCGACGCACAGATACACACACACGATGCAGGAGGAGCAATTTATTTAAAATGGAAAAATCTTCTTGTCACAAGGCCACATCTAAACTCTACCTCCAAGATGACACATAGTTTCCTCAAGAAATTACACGTTGCCCCCTTTTGTTTCCCTTCCCTTTTATTTTTTTCTTTTTTTTTCTTTTGCAAGCCAAAAAAATAAGCAAACGAAATTTGGAGCACCATTTTCAAAGTTTACTCTACGTCACCAAAACAATTTCGGTGCATAGATTTTCGTTCCTCACCCAACAGCACACATATTCAACCGAAGAAATACGAGAAGCAATCCATGCATATTTTTATACCGATGCAGCGAGAATCGGGTTAAGCAAACCTCATACACAGCCAATGTATAACCCCATCGTACATCAATTAATCGGAACAATAATTGCGCAGCCAAAAGGAACAGGAACTCCATGCAATATAGGACATCATCGACGCAGAAAGAAATCGAAATTTACTTGCCTCGATTAAGGGATGGTCGGAAGGCGATCTCCGGCGAGGAACGACGCTCCGAACGTGATGTAACATCCTCAAAATTTTCAATAATTTTCAGCAAGCCTCCCCTCAAACCCTAGCCGTCATCTCTATTAATTTTGTGTAAACGTGAGGTGTGTGTGTGTTTTGGGAGGAGGGTGAATATTATTAATAATTATTTTGATCAAAAAGTGCTACAAATTTTATGATATTTATAAGTGCTAACATACCTTTGAAACAAGATAATAACATTTAAAGATGTATTAAGATTTTAAAAGTGCTAAACTTTAAACAAACTTAAAAAGCGCATTTTAATTTAGCCACGAAAATAGGAAATCGTAAAATTTAAAGGCACTAATTACTGGAGTTGGAACAAAGAATAAAATCTCTGGACTTATTCGTCACAAAATTTTATATAAACATCATAAAATATTTTTCCTCTCAAAATTCTAATTAAATAAATTTTCATTGCAGTTGTTATCGTGCTCGGGCGTCTCCTCGAGAAATCTCCCTGCGAACCAAAATCCTAAATTCTAATTGAACGAACGTCAACGTAAAAAATATAATAAAAATTAATAAGGACGACAATAGAAATCAATTTTATCTACCAATTAATTATATTGTCGGTCTATGTGGCTACCTCGGATTTCTGGACGTCACAAATGATGTTTAAATCATCAACATATACAACAATAATTAAACATATAGTTGTTGTTTCTTAATGAAAACACAAGGGAATATTGGATCGTTTACATGTCCCTTTTTCATCAAGTGCTCACTCAATCGATTATATCACATTCGGCAGGATTGTTGTAACCCATATAATGATCTTTGTAATTTTACAGAATAACATTCTTTAAACAAGACGTGCAAGATGCCCATTATCAAAAAATGACAAAGTTGATGACTCAAAAGATGGTTCCCATTTTCAAAGGTTCGCATTATCAAAAGTTGATCAAGACATAAAGCAAAAGTAGACGGTGACATTCCATCTACCAAGCTTTCCGAACACTTCAAAGTTTTTCATTATATATTCATTGTATTTTCATAGTTTAGAGGGAGCGAATTTCAGGGCGAATTTAGAGCGAGAAAATATTTGTAAAAATCCTCTGAATTTGTATCTGCGATCAATCAACCTTACTCTGTAAGATTTCAATTTCGTATTTATAAAATCAATCTTTTATATCATTCTGTTCTTGTTTTCATATCTGTTCTTGATCCCTGTCCTCCAATTTTTCTATTTCCATATGTTTTTACGATCCTTGTTCTTTCTTTTTGGTATCAGAGCCATGACTTTAATGAACTTAGAAAGTATTCATCTTAGGTCTGTCAAGACTATCATAGAATTCAATTAAGGTCTGTGTCTAAGTTGTTGGAACTGCGTTGGTCAGCCCTTGTATCCGTTGGTCAGCCCTTGAGATAGGTGATCCCGGTGGTGGTCCCGTACTACAACACTGAAAACATAGGTTTTAAAAGAACTCTGTTATAGTTCAAGATGGCTTTAAGATTTAGAAATCTAATGTCATTAGGATCTACCTCTAGGTCCCAAAATGTAGTTCAAAGTAGTGAAACACATATGCCAATAGATTATTCAAACTGGACAATCCCTCAAGAAAAAATAGAAAACATTTACAAAATAGGTTTCACAGATTTCAAAACTGCTTTTTCTGTCAAAACTCACGAAGAAACTTTAAGTATTCAAGAAGATAGTCAAAGCATAACCCTCCTTAATAATTCAACCATAAAAAAATATATTCAAAAAAATTATAGATATATTCATTTTGGTTTAGTTCAAATAGCTGTCAAACCCTTAGTTCATATTGGAGTAGATACTCCAGTATATCTTAAGTATTCAAGAAGATAGTCAAAGCATAACCCTCCTTAATAATTCAACCATAAAAAAATATATTCAAAAAAATTATAGATATATTCATTTTGGTTTAGTTCAAATAGCTGTCAAACCCTTAGTTCATATTGGAGTAGATACTCCAGTATATCTCGCCTTGCATGATAAAAGACTCAAGAGATATCAAACATCTCTTCTGTCGATGGTGCAAACCAATATCTGCAATGGCCCAATTTATTTCAATTGTTCTCCAAACTTTTCTGTGGATCTCACAGATCCCATGATTTTAGATTCATTAATTTTAGATGTTCAAATTCAGGGAGATGAATTTCATCCCTGCAAAAACTTCGCAATTATGTACCGAGTCTATTTCAGACTTCTGTCTTCTCAATTAAATCCAAAATACAACAGACTGTCTGCTTCGAAAGAAGAGATAGTATTGTTGCAAATAGATGCGGAAAGACCTACGGTCTTTACGCCCAAAAGACTCAAATGGAATGAAATAACCATTCCAGAACATTCATAATTAATACTCCTCAAATACCCAGAAACATAGAACGTAGAGATATTTCTCAAATAATAGAAGAAGAAGATGGCAAAATTACAATAAAATTTAATTCACAAATTCAAAACTCTAAAATTCCTAATTTCCAAATATCTCAATCTTCGAGACATTCCTTTTCAACTATCTCAAGAAATACTCAAAAATATGAATTTACAACCCCTCTTCCTAAACCTCAATCAGAACATTTTTCTCCTCAAAATTATTCTCCTCCAATGTCTCCTTCAATTTCCAGTATGATTAATATGATCAGTTCTGGAAAAGAATTCAAACCAGATTACGAATATTTAAACAAAGAAGCTGAAGATAAAATTCATGATTCAAAAAGAATTTGGTATAAACAATTGGATAAACCAATCAAACAGAAAATTGTTAATGCTTGGATAATCAAAATAAAAACAATTAAATCAAATATTCCTTTTTACACTTTCCTAACAATATTCCTTTCGGCAGAAGGCATTAATGATTATCAAAACCACTCAGTTATTCAAGTTAACACAACTCTTCATAAAAAATGGACGCTCAGTAACAATGAGACTGTTACAGCTGTTCATCCTCCTCTTAACAAATTACAACTTAATTCACCAAAAATGCTTGGATAATCAAAATAAAAACAATTAAATCAAATATTCCTTTTTACACTTTCCTAACAATATTCCTTTCGGCAGAAGGCATTAATGATTATCAAAACCACTCAGTTATTCAAGTTAACACAACTCTTCATAAAAAATGGACGCTCAGTAACAATGAGACTGTTACAGCTGTTCATCCTCCTCTTAACAAATTACAACTTAATTCACCAAAAGTTCAAGTTCTAATTTTCTAAACAATTCATGAGGTACTAACTTCTCTCCCGATGGTACCGACACACAATAACCCATCATTACTTGTTCCGGCTGGATAGACAATTTCTCAACAAACTCAGCAGCAATGAATGATTGCGTAGCTCCTGAATCTAATAAAGCTAAATAAGGAAATCCAGCTATCGAAATTTCACCTGTGACCACTGTCGACTCTGGATTGGCTTGTTCGGTGGTCATCACGTAGGCTCTGCTGGTCACCAGTTGCTTGGACTTTGGACAATGTTTCAAAATATGTCCAGGCATTCCACACTTGTAGCAGACATTTTGCCCAAGTCTGCATTGTCCCGAATGAGGCTTCTGACATTTAGGACACACAGGTCTGCCACTAACAGCTGGAACTAAAATAATAGGTTGGATCAGTAGAGGTTTCTGTTCTTGAGGCCTCTGCTGCTGACTTTCCTCCTCCACATCCTTCCACTCTCTCTCTATGCTGTCTATGGGCTGCTTTGGCTTTGGGCAGTACTTAGCAATGTGGCCTTGAACACCACACTTAAAACACACGTCTTGCCCAGCCCTACACTGACCAGCATGCTTTTTGTTACACATAAGGCAAGTCGGTTTGATATTCATCCTGGGGACTAAGTTGCTCTGTTGGGGTTGCTGTTCTAGAGACTCCTACTGATCGGTCTTTGATTGCTTAGGTGACTTCTGCTTCCTAAACTGAGAAGCCTGGCGTTTCTGCTTGCGGCTAAGCCCTTTCTGATAATTCCCATGGATAGGTCCTTGGCCTGAAGGATGGCCACTTCCTTGACTTGGTTGTCTTACTAACTGCTCTACTGGTGGAGTTATAACCACTATCACACATGCGGGACCACCTAAGCTAACCTCTTTGATGGTGCTGCCCCTTCTTTCCCCACGTCTACCTCTACCTCGTCCAGACATCTTACAATCTATAGCCCGTAATCCACCACAATGCAATAATCAGAACATGCTAAAATAAAAGACAATGCTCTGAAAATAAACTCACAATAGAGGAACAGACGATGAACTTTGATCCAGCTGATGGTGCGTGTGTTTATCTCAGGAACCTGGCTCTGATACCATGTTGTGACGCCCGAACCCACGGGAATCATGATTTGGGGTAAACAAAAATTTTCGAATAAAAGAAGGGCTAAAAGATAATTCGCTATAGGCTGTATTTTCCTATAACTTGAAAGGAAACTCAAAACATAACACAGACGCAGACACAATACTAATTACGGCGCCAACTGCTGAAACTTGTTTGCGGAAAAACAGAGTATATTATATAACTTTGCAATTGCGATTTACAACAGCTGCTATTCTATGTAAATATACAACCGTTGCAACTGATCTAATACAGATCCTACAAAAGTTAAAACAACATTATCCTAGACACAGATTACGTTGGCCCCTTGATAAACACAACCACCCAGCCGCTGGTTCAACTTTCACCTGCTGTTCTTCCATCAGTTGTCGCACCTGCACCATTTTAAAAGCTAGTGAGCCTAAGGGCTCAGCAAGTAAAACCTGGGTAATAACAATTCAAATATACAGGTGGACATCTGTTCAATACATATGTTAAGGAACTTAAATGAAAAATATCATTTTCGTAAACAATTCAATTCAATGGCAGAAACATGGGATGATAGCTCAGATTCTCATTGTTAACATTTTCAATATCAATTTCAGTTGATCATGGCATATAAGTTCTATGTGGTCCGTTATGCACTTGATCAAATGACTTCGGAAATCCGTTCTAGCATATAGGTCATTATGAAATGGCAGCCGACACTTGGACGACTACTCACCCTTCTACAATTGGGTGACCGTCAACTATCTCTGCCATAATCTAAAATAGCTTTTGTTCCTTAACAATCCTTTCTTTAAACATTCTTTGAAATTTCTGTAAATCATCGGGTTCCATCATTTTAAACATTTGATTCCCATTTTAAAAACTTTACTGAGTATCGAATTCGACTTTAGAAACATATCGTTAAAATGGAACTGGTGAAAAGAAAACCAGTCGCAAGAGAATTGAACAGCACTTATGAAACAAAACAGATCTCTGCTGTTCGCAAATATCGCTAAAATGAACCAGCTGGAATAAACAGAAACCAGCTGCAAGATCTCTTACTAAGACAATCGTATTAAATGAAACGATGTCGTTGAAGTACATAACAGGTAGAATGACAAGACTATCTGCTGATATTTTATGACTTAAAGAAACGACGTCGTTAGCACATCAATCAGTCGCAAGGAATACGCTGACCAACCAGTTGCAAGAAAAAGCGCTAACACATATATATAAATGAATAGTACCAGTCGCAAGACTAATACCAGCTTAAATGAACAGTACTTAGAAACGGATAAAGCAACTGCTGAACTATCACAATGGAATGCAGCTGCTGGTGTTAACAAAGAAATACACCTATTGGTTTTAGCAAAAGAATTGCACCTGCTGGTGAACAGTGTACCAGCTGGAATTTACGAAAGAAATCCAACGGCTGAAATATTTCAATAGGAATGCACCTGTTGATGTACAGTACATCTGCTGATTTTATGAAAACAATGAAACTGCTGATGAACAAACTATCAGCTGATGAACAAACTATCAGCTGATGAACAATAAAATATGCAACAGCTGAACATAAAATAGTGCGACTGCTGGTCGCAACTACTGAACTCAAACAATGCGACAGCTGAAATCTAACAAAGGAAATGCAAATGCTGGGTTTACGATAACGATGCAGCTGCTGATTTTCAACAAAGGAAATACAACTGCTGATTATAACAAGGAAAGATGCACCTGCTGATGAATCAGTGCATCTGCTGGAATTTACGAAAACACTTGTAATATCGAAACAATGATCGTGCTACCAGCCGTCCCCTATTAAACCAGACTTTGTACTGATTCAACCAGCAACTACCGATTACCCAATCATAAAATCCCGATATTACAACAAAAAGGAAGAACATTCGTGAGCATTATAACAATGCAGCTGCTGAATCTTAACAAGGAGATGCAGCTGCTGGAACATAACTCGACATTTGTAACATCAAAACAACAACTATGCCATCCGCCGTTGCCTATCAAACCATACTTTACAATGATTCAGCTAGCAACTACAGATTACACCGTTATAAAATCTTGATATTACAACTACTGAGCGAAGAACATTCATAATCTTTCTAGGAATAAACTCAAATCCTCAGTACTTTTAAAACATTCATAACTTTCTGAAAAACATTTTGGAAACATCAATAAACATCAACACATCATTTTCGAACCCATCTTTCTTTTCCATTTTCATGTTTAAAACATTTTAAAACATGAACTTCGAAACTTACAATAACATATAGGCAAGAAGACTCAGAAACATGAATATATGCTTTAAATGGTGAGTCAAGAAACAGCTTTTACTTGCCTTAACCGAAGCTTTGCAACAGCAGCTGATCCCTGCAGAATTCTTCCCTTGAGTAATACACGAACTTCTCTGCAAATAACTTTGAAGAACACAGGAGGATTTCTTTGAAAATGATAAAGATCTTTCTTCAAAAACAGTTTAAATACCGAAGGGATTAGTGGCAAGCTACTTGTAAAATCAAGCATGACACACTTCTAAAGTTTGGTAAAATTCCCTTCATATCATTTTAATTTGTAAAACACCAAACCTTTTTCAAAAGAAATCATTTCACCTCCTTAAAATATTTTTCAATTGATTTAGAACTAGCTCGTGCATTACTCGTTGGCGTCATCTGCTGGTGAACAGTCTCAGCGCATCTTACTTGCTAATATCAATAAATCAGCACATACATAACATTTAAAATTGCCAATTTGGCCCATGAGATCAATAAAATGTATAAATGTGGTCTTATGGATTTTTTGGGGCGTTACAGAAGCTATTTCAAACTTCAATCCGCTTTCTAGGTCATGATATATCAAAAGGTTTAATCAACCAATTCATAGAGTCATCCAATTTGCGGAAAAATTTCCAGACCAAATAAAAGACAAAAATCAACTTCAAAGATTTTTAGGTTGTTTAAATTATATTGCTGAATTTTTCCCCAATTTACGTCAAAACTGTCAACCCTTTTATGAAAGATTACAAAAAAAAAAAATTATATATCTTTATGTTTTTCTCAAATGGCCAGAAGTTTCTCGGTGAAACGCGTGCCAGACAATATTTATTCAACTAAGGGAAAAGATTCCCACTCAAAACCGGCGTGCAAAAGAAGTCAAGGCTCCTTTATCAAAAGCAGACAAAGACAACTCAAAGATGGTCGAGAAAGACAAATAAAGTTCTTCTCTGAATCCTCGCCACTCATTTTTCATGCCCAATTCAAAGTCCCTTGCATCTTTTCCTGGGATTTTGATTTTCAAACTTCTCTCCGATCCAGTCCCCTTTCTCTCATCCGCACTCACCATATCAAATGGTGGGGCAAATTTCAAAGAGGACGTTCAACATTATTTATCTACCTGTCAAAAAATCAAATATTCCAAAGATGACTCCCAAGTGTTAGAGTAGATGCCCAACTAGCCAACTTGTGGCGTGTGGGTTTATAGACTCTTGTATTTGACAGTCTTTATATATGATATTCGCATTTATTTATGGCATTCTTTACTTTCATTGTGTTGTATGATGATTAACAATTGCGTTGAGTAAAGACCTAGAATGCACTATAGTGTATGTTAGATGTGATAGTGGGTATGAAGGCTATCATGAAACACATCTAATAGTCACTGTGTATTCTGAATTAGTTCCTAGTCGATTGGGCCGTCAAAATGAGGATAAGGCCGCCCGAGCTTGAGACTAGTATCTGTGATGCGAAGTACCATGTTTCATTGGTAGGGAACATTGTATTTTCTGAGCATGCAGATAGATAGTGACCTGGTGATCTATCGAACTACCCTCGTTCGAACTTTCCAAGTGGTTACCATTTGTCGAGTGGATAAGTCCGAGGTCTTGGTTGTACTGATTAGTCCTCACGACTCGAAACGTCATTGAGACTCTACATGATAGGCGTCTCACTTTGACTCGTTTGCCGACTCACTTGGGGTCATTAGGCGGCGGGATTGGGTGAGACCCCGATGCATGTAGGAGTCGATGCATCGTTGTCGAGGATTCACCGCTCGCAGACATGCGTGGATATCCTATGCTATCTGAGGGGATAATAGTGTTTAAATCTCTGGCCAGAGTACAAGAAGTGTTTTAGGTAAATGGGTTTACCTAGTTACACTCGTGATGTCACTATTCGATCTCCAAGATGTATGCATAGCTATCGGATCTTTAGCGACTCTCGATTTACCAATGGTCGTTGATCTGATCGGGATATATGGATTGAAAGGACCGTACTGTACGCTAACCACGACCAACTGGTTCTTGCAGGAACTATCAGTGATACCTAGGGGATCATGGGGCGATGTTGCCAGACGCTCTTACCATTATCCGTTGGGCAAGTCCGGAATTGTGATTCCGGAGCCACAATGGTTGTGGGCCCACGGCTAGCTGTATCCCTGAACCATTGAGGGTCACACAAGTACTGGATTCGATATTCCCGCATGGATACTGAGCTCAATGTGTTGAGCATGGGAAGAGGATTTTGGGGAGTGCGACTTCCTAAAGGTCAACAGGGGTCAAATCGTGATTTTCCGCTGTTGAGGGGCAAAACGGTCATTTTGCCATTTAGGGTTTGATGATCTGAGAAATTGTTTTTCACATCATAATATTCAGTTTTGGAAACTTAGTCGATCGGTCCGACTTGATCGACGATCGGAGTTGTAATGAAGTCGTAGTGATGGATATCGTCATTTGGACCCGGGCCCGTTGGGCCGGTCCAAGTCCACCACTAATCTACTTAAAGTAGACAAGGGCTTCATTAGTCAAAAAAATACACTTGTATTACAACATACCCTAACCCTAAACCTAAAGCTCTCGGCCGCCTCTCCCTCCTCTCCAAGCCGCCGCCGTCGCCGTGCCCGCCACGCGCCGCCGCCGCCGCCCCTCGCCGGAATTTGTTCCGGGCCAACTTTTCGAGGAGAATCCATCCGCGCTGATCTCGTCAGACCTTCTAGTGCAGGCTGACGAAGGAGTCTCCCTTCCGGTCGTGGACCTGATTGACGAATCTACAGCCGCCTACCGTGAAGAGCCGGTCTTCTTGTAATTCCGGTTGGAGCCAGGCGCAAGTCGCCAGCAAGGTAACTGCCTAAACGCCCTATGAATGGTTCATAGTTTGCAGTAGATTTTGAATTGTATTGAACGTTTCCCGACCTAATTTTATTCTTCCGCTGCCTCACCGGGAGACGGGATCCGGATCCACCACGGTTCCCCAACACCAAGAACATACATGCCCTCAACCGTCCACTCTACCCAACCATCCACTTCCAAAAAGATTCCTACAAATTCCAAAGATACCCATGATGATTTTTTCGAATCACTCAAAACCAACCTAGATTTCCAAGCCCGATTTTTCGAATTTCTAAGCCAACGATCCGCAAAATCTACAAAACCTGAAGAGTCTGTCTCCTCTGATCCTTTGGGTGGTCCAGCGGCCCAGGATCCTTTTGATTCTAGTATAAAAAAAGTACAAATATTTCAGAAAATATGGCTCCCTCAAAGTTTTCCAGAACGCCAACCAAGTCTCTCGGGGACCATCTGTGCTGGTACCATCATGCCACAAAATTCAAAAGATTCCTGCAGCCTCAAAAGCTTCCAAAGACACCTGTCAGCCAGGTCAAAAGCAGGCACCCACTATCAAAATAAGACAATAACATTTCGAAAGCATACACTGACACTACAAAAACCAACGCACTCAAAAGCAAAGTATCCGACAAATACAAAGCATCAATCAAAGAGAATAAAATAAGACAAAGACACAAAGATTCCCGTAGCTATTTTCAAATGAAAATTCATTATATAAGCATGGTATTCAAGCAAGAGAGGCAGAGCGAATTTAGAGCACTTCTATTTCTGAGTATTTGGGGAGTGTTTATTATGAATTGGTGAAGTATAGTTATTTCATCCATTTTAATCATTTCGGGGTGAAGACCGTAGGTCTTTCATCATCTATTTGTAACAGAATTGTTTCTTCTTTTGGAGAAGGTAGTATGTTATATTTTGGGTTTAGCTGAGAAGATAAGAGTCTGAAGTAGACCCTATAAATTATAGCAAATTTTTTACAGGGATAAAATTCATCACCCTGAATATGAACATCTAATATTAAAGAATCTAAAATCATCTGATCTGTAAGATCCATAGAGAAATTTGGGGAAAAAGTAAAATCAATTGGTCCGTTACAAATATTAGTTTGAATCATCGACAGAAGAGATGTTTGATATCTCTTGAGTCGTTTATCTCTAAGGGCTTCGATAATCTAAAGGGAATTTAAATTTGTTTAAATTTCCCTGCCTTCCATCAACAATGGGTGTACGTCGATGCTACCCGTATACATGGCCCGACTCATATTATTGAGGGGGTCATGTATGCCGGAAAGCTGTCCACGCCATTGACACTCGTTGTGAGTTCAGTTGGAACTCCCTTTAACGTTGGCTCATATTATTGGGGACGTTAAGGGGACCGTCCTTCACGACTCAACATTGATGGGTCATCTTGACACGTGATAGTAAACGGCGTCATATTATTGGGCCCTTACTGGACGTGAGGTGAATACATGGAGGTTGCACCGGTTGCAATCGGAAACTACCTTTTGGGGGTAATGGATGGCTGATATTATTCGGGTCCATGATCGCTTGATTGGGCTCCATGTACCCACTAAAGAAACGTGCTTTCTCGATTTCATTAGAGGGTGGTGAAATCGTTAAAATAGTGAGAGGGTAATTCATAAAACTTAACGACCTTGTTTTATGTCTTAGCGATTATTTTACATATAGTTAGTGATGATTGTCTGTTTTCTTTCAGTATTACTGCTTATACAATGTCTTCGTTCAAAAACCCACTCGCTGCTATACTGGATAGCAACAAGTTCACCGGTCTGAACTACCAAGACTGGCTCCGCAACCTCAAACTTGTGTTGGCTTTGGAGAAACTTCTTTATACGATAGAGAAGTGCCCTCTGAGGATGTTTGCCACCACTGCCACAAGCCTGGGCATTGGAGGAGGAACTGCAAGGAGTACCTCGAGAAGTAGCGAACTGCGAAAGGTATGTTCTATATTGAAATAAATATGTCTATTAGTTCAACTTCTTGGGTACTTGATACCGGATGTGGATCTCATATCTGCAATGATTTGCAGGTGATGACAAGAAGCCGACGTCTTAGAGAGGGTGAGACCCACTTGAGGCTTGGCAATGGAGCAAGAGTTGCTTCTATAGCTATAGGAGATGTCTATTTACTTCTGTCTTCTGATTTTAAGTTGTTATTGAGAAACGTTTTGTTCGTTCCCGAATTAATAAAGAACATTATTTCTGTTTCTATGCTTGATAGTGATGGATATTCTTGTATGTTTGCTAATTCGATTTGCAATATTTACAAGAATGAATGTTTAATTGGAATTGGGGAACGCGAAAACGATTTATACACCTTAAAATTAAAAGACGTTCCAACTCGCGATGTCGAAGCACATACAACAACGATTAAAAGGAAACACGATAACTTGAACCCAGCACAACTTTGGCATGCTAGGCTAGGTCATATTTCTCTAAGTAGGATGAACAAGTTAGTTAGGAGTGACATGTTTGATCTGTCAGACATTAACTTCCCACCGACTTGTGAGTCTTGTCTCAAGGGAAAGATGACTAAGCAACCCTTCAAGGGAAAGGGTGAGCGTGCTCAAGGCCTATTGGATTTGATCCATACTGATGTGTGCGGCCCGTTTATTATTGGTACTAAATACGGTCACACATACTTCATCACATTTACCGACGATCACTCCAGGTATGGGTACTTGTACTTGATGAAGCACAAGTCTGAATCCTTTGAAAGGTTTAAAGAATTCAAGGCTGAAGTAGAAAATCTATTAGGCAAAAGTATTAAAGCACTTCGATCCGATCGAGGTGGTGAATACTTGAATGCTGAATTTCAAGACTACTTGAAAGAGAATGGGATTCTCACACAGTGGACCCCTCCGGCCACATCACAGCTCAATGGTGTAGCGGAGCGTCGTAATCGAACCCTGTTAGACATGGTTCGATCTACGATGAGCTTCACTGAACTTCCTACCTCATTTTGGGGCTATGCGCTCGAAACGGCGGTAATATTGTTGAACAATGTCCACACCAAGGCAGTGGATAATACTCCATATGTGATATGGATGGGAAAAACTCATACATGAGGATTTGGGGATGTCCTGCTTACGTGAAGCAGACAGTGGGAGATAAGCTGGATACAAGATCCATCTTATGTTACTTCATTGGGTATCCAAAGAATTCCATTGGATACTACTTCTACTATCCAAGTGAAACAAAAGTGTTTGTTTCTAGAAATGCCACCTTTATGGAAAGGGAATTTCTACTTGATAGAAAGGGCAAAATGGTAGAACTCGAAGAGGTTCGAGATCCAATCGAAGTACCAAGCGAATCTCCTGCACCTCCAGAGCCAGTACCAGAAATGGTCGCACCTAGGAGATCCGAAAGGGTTCCTAGTGCTCCTGAGAGATATGGTTTTCTCCTTGAAGATGATCAAGGTAATCAAGTTGTTGGATCTGATCCAAGAACTTTCAAGGAGGCAATTTCCGATGCAGATTCTAATTTGTGGCTTGAAGCAATGCAGTCTGAGTTAGACTCGATGCATGCTAACCAAGTTTGGACTCTTGTTAACCCTCCCAAAGGAATTGTTCCTATTGGGTGAAAATGGGTATACAAGAGGAAACTTGGGCCTGATGGTAAGGTAATGACCTACAAGGCACGACTGGTCGCGAAAGGTTACACTCAAAGGCAAGGTGTTGACTATGATGAAACCTTCTCGCCAGTCGCAATGTTCAAGTCAATTAGAATCTTGTTAGCCATAGCCGCATGGTACGACTATGAGATATGGCAAATGGATGTGAAAACTGTGTTCCTTAATGGAAACATTAAGGAAGAGATCTATATGACGCAGCCTGAGGATTTCACATCTGTTGGAAGCGAGCATAAGGTATGCAAGCTTCAGAGATCGATCTACGGTCTCAAACAAGCATCGCGAAGTTGGAACCTGAGATTCGATGAAATAATTAAGGAATTTGGTTTCATCAAGAATACCGAGGAGCCATGTGTATGAAGGTAGTTAAAAGCGCTGTGACATTCCTCATACTTTATGTTGATGACATTATTCTCATTGGGAATGATGTAGGAATGCTGCAATCAACTAAAGTCTGGTTGTCTAGTAGATTTTCGATGAAGGACATGGGTGAAGCATCCTATATTCTTGGAATATAGATCTATCGGGATAGATCAAAACGGATGCTCGGACTCACCCAGGCCACCTACATCGATACCATACTTAAGAGGTTCTCTATGGAAGAGTCCAAGAGAGGACACCTAACTATGTGCCACGGGGTCACTCTATCTAAGTCTATGTGTCCGAAGACTGATGAGGAGATAGAGAGTATGACACGTGTGCCATATGCCTCGGCAATAGGTAGTATTATGTATGGCATGATCTCGACTAGACCGGATGTCGCATATGCTCTGAATGTCACGAGCCGCTACCAGGCCAACCCCAGCCAATTGCATTGGAAGGCTGTGAAGGATATTCTTAAGTACTTACGAAGGACTAAGAATATGTTCATGGTCTATGGGGGTGGTGAACTGAAACTGGAAGGCTACACTGATTCTAGCTTCCACTGTGACGTGGATGATTCGAAGTCAACCTCTGGATTTGTATTCATGCTCAATGGTGGTGCTGTCTCTTGGAAGAGTTCCAAGCAAGACACCATCGCGGATTCAACCACTGAGGCTGAGTACATCGCAGCATCAGCTGCTGCTAATGAGGCGGTTTGGATAAGGAATTTCGTCCAAGAGTTGGGCGTCATTCCTAATGGAGTTGGTCCAGTCCCGATGTACTGCGACAACACGGGTTCCGTTGCGCAAGCAAAGGAGCCTAGGTCTCACCAAAGATCCAAACACATACCTCAAACTTGCTACTAATCCCTCCCATACAAAGACCTGTTTTTGAAGGAAAAGTTCATTTTCACTTTCAAATAGAAAACTCTTTTGTGTTCTTTCAAATATCTTCCAAGAAGCTAAGAAGCTCGTGTGTTTGCTTGAGGAGAAGGAACTCTGCAGGAATAAACTGATGTCGTAAAGCTCAAGTTCAAAGGCAAGAAAAAACTGATCCTTGCTACACCATTTTAAAGCATATATTGTTTTTCAGTATGTGTTTGCTTGCCTGTATGTTAAATATATGTCTAAGTTCATGTTTAAGTATGTTCAAAGAAGATTTACGTATGTTTAAGAAAGAAAGATTGGGTTCAAAAGATATGTTTTCTGCTTCCAACGTTTTCCAGAATGTTTTAAGAAAGTAAAATATGTTTTCAAAGTACTGAGCAGTTCAGATTTGAGTCATGTATGTTCATGAATGTTCTTCTTTCTGGTGAATGGTAACATCTGAACTGGACTCTATGTAATCGGTGAGGCTAGTCGAATCGGCGTCATTCCTGATGGTGTTGGTCCAGTCCCGGTGTACTGCGACAATACGGGTGCCGTTGCGCAAGCAAAGGAGCCTAGGTCTCACCAAAGATCCAAACATATACTGAGGAAATACCACATAATCCGGGATATTGTGGTTAGAGGTTACATAGCAGTTGAGAGAGTCGCCTCTGCGGACAACGTTGCTGATCCACTTACGAAGCCCTTGCCAGGACCGTTGTTTGAAAAACATCGCGAAACAATGGGACTACGTCTGATGAGTAGTTGGCTTTAGGGCAAGTGGGAGATTGTTAGAGTAGATGCCCAACTAGCCAACTTGTGGCGTGTGGGTTTATAGACTCTTGTATTTGACAGTCTTTATATATGATATTCGCATTTATTTATTGCATTCTTTACTTTCATTGTGTTGTATGATGATTAACAATTGCGTTGAGTAAAGACCTAGAATGCACTATAGTGTATGTTAGATGTGATAGTGGGTATGACGGCTATCATGAAACACATCTAATAGTCACTGTGTATTCTGAATTAGTTCCTAGTCAATTGGGCCGTCAAAATGAGGATAAGGCCGCCCGAGCTTGAGACTAGTATCTGCGATGCGAAGTACCATGTTTCATTGGTAGGGAACATTGTGATGTTCTGAGCATGCAGATAGATAGTGACCTGGTGATCTATCGAACTACCCTCGTTCGGACTTTCCAAGTGGTTACCATTTGTCGAGTGGATAAGTCCGAGGTCTTGGTTGTACTGATTAGTCCTCACGACTCGAAACGTCATTGAGACTCTACATGATAGGCGTCTCACTTTGACTCGTTTGACGACTCACTTGGGGTCATTAGGCGGCGGGATTGGGTGAGACCCCGATGCATGTAGGAGTCGATGCATCGTTGTCGAGGATTCACCGCTCGCAGACATGCGTGGATATCATATGCTATCTGAGGGGATAATAGTGTTTAAATCTCTGGCCAGAGTACAAGAAGTGTTTTAGGTAAATGGGTTTACCTAGTTACACTCGCGATGTCACTATTCGATCTCCAAGATGTATGCATAGCTATCGGATCTTTAGCGACTCTCGATTTACCAATGGTCGTTGATCTGATCGGGATATATGGATTGAAAGGACCGTATACCTAGGGGATCATGGGGCGATGTTGCTAGACGCTCTTACCATGATCCGTTGGGCAAGTCCGGAATTGTGATTCCGGAGCCACAATGGTTGTGGGCCCACGGATAGCTGTATCCCTGAACCATTGAGGGTCACATAAGTACTGGATTCGAGATTCCCGCACGGATACCGAGCTCAATGTGTTGAGCATGGGAAGAGGATTTTGGGGAGTGAGACTTCCTAAATGTCAACAGGGGTCAAATCGTGATTTCCCGCTGTTGAGGGGCAAAACGATCATTTTGCCATTTAGGGTTTGATGATCTGAAAAATTGTTTTTCACATCATAATATTCAGTTTTGGAAACTGAGTCGATCGGTCCGATCTGATCGGCGATCGGAGTTGTAATGAAGTCGTAGTGATGGATATCGTCATTTGGACCCGGGCCCGTTGGGCCGGTCCAAGTCCACCACTAATCTACTTAAAGTAGACAAGGGCTTCATTAGTCATAAACACTTGTATCACAACTCACAAGACCTATCCCTAGCACACCTTGGCCGCCTCCCTCCTCTCCAAGCCGCCGCCTCCGCCGTGCCCGCCACGCGCCGCCGTCGCCGCCCCTCGCCGGAGTTGCTACGGCCAACTTTTCGAGGAGAATCCGTCCACGCTGATCTCGTCAGGCCTTCTAGTGTCCCCAACACCAAGAACATACATGCCCTCAACCGTCCACTCTACCCAACCATCCACTTCCAAAAAGATTCCTACAAATTCCAAAGATACCCATGATGATTTTTTCGAATCACTCAAAACCAACCTAGATTTCCAAGCCCGATTTTTCGAATTTCTAAGCCAACGATCCGCAAAATCTACAAAACCTGAAGAGTCTGTCTCCTCTGATCCTTTGGGTGGTCCAGCGGCCCAGGATCCTTTTGATTCTAGTATAAAAAAAGTACAAATATTTCAGAAATATGGCTCCCTCAAAGTTTTCCAGAACGCCAACCAAGTCTCTCGGGGACCATCTGTGCTGGTACCATCATGCCACAAAATTCAAAAGATTCCTGCAGCCTCAAAAGCTTCCAAAGACACCTGTCAGCCAGGTCAAAAGCAGGCACCCACTATCAAAATAAGACAATAACATTTCGAAAGCATACACTGACACTACAAAAACCAACGCACTCAAAAGCAAAGTATCCGACAAATACAAAGCATCAATCAAAGAGAATAAAATAAGACAAAGACACAAAGATTCCCGTAGCTATTTTCAAATGAAAATTCATTATATAAGCATGGTATTCAAGCAAGAGAGGCAGAGCGAATTTAGAGCACTTCTATTTCTGAGTATTTGGGGAGTGTTTATTATGAATTGGTGAAGTATAGTTATTTCATCCATTTTAATCATTTCGGGGTGAAGACCGTAGGTCTTTCATCATCTATTTGTAACAGAATTGTTTCTTCTTTTGGAGAAGGTAGTATGTTATATTTTGGGTTTAGCTGAGAAGATAAGAGTCTGAAGTAGACCCTATAAATTATAGCAAATTTTTTACAGGGATAAAATTCATCACCCTGAATATGAACATCTAATATTAAAGAATCTAAAATCATCTGATCTGTAAGATCCATAGAGAAATTTGGGGAAAAAGTAAAATCAATTGGTCCGTTACAAATATTAGTTTGAATCATCGACAGAAGAGATGTTTGATATCTCTTGAGTCGTTTATCTCTAAGGGCTAAGAAGATTGGAATATCAACTCCAATATGAACTAAGGGTTTGACTGCTCTTTGAATTAAATCAAAGTGTAAATATTGGTAATTCTTTTGAATATATTTTTGTATGGTTGTATTGTTTAGGAAAGCAATACTCTGTGAATCCTATCGGATTGACAGAGTTTCTTCATGAGTTTTAACAGAAAAGGTTGTTTTGAAATCTGTTAAACCTAACTTGTATATGTTTTCTATATGTTCCTGAGGAATAGTCCAGTTTGAGTAATCTATTGGCATATGAGTTTCATGACTTTGAACTATATTATGGGAACGAGAAGTTGATCCTAGAGATAAAAGGTTCCTTAATCTTAAAGCCATTTTGACAAAGATAGTTATACCTAAGTTTTATGTTTAGTGTGGTAGTGTGGGAACACTGGCCAGGAACACCATCTTAGGTTTACCAATGGTCTGACAATTTACCAACATAATTCAAACCACTAGACACAAGATCTAAGTGTAACTATGGAAGTCTTAACGGTTCTAAGTTGAAGGTACTTAAATCTTTTCGAATCTATGGCTCTATTACCAAAACGTAAATTCAAAGTAGTAAAACAACATGAAAGTAGTAAATCAATAGAATGATAGAACTTGAATTTTATTTATTTAAAATCTTACTGTTGGAAAAGGATGCAGATAATGGATGCAGATACAAACTCATAAATATAGAAGTGATCTAAATTCGCACTGCTCTTGCTTGAATACCATGCTTATATAATGAATTTTCATTTGAAAATAGCTACGGGAATCCATGTTGTTTGCAGTTTTTAGTCTATTTGTTGTATAGAGATTAAGATACAACTTTTGAGCATTTCAGATTACTTCCTCGTTTATTCAATGTAATCTGAATGGATTTGTATCTTTGATTATATATAAAGTTCCACAGTTAAGAAATTATTTGATAAGATTTACAGTCTATTCTTACATACCACGTGCTCTGAAACGTTAAATAAGTTGCAAATCAGCCCAGAACAAATTATCATCTTTCAATTTGCACTCTCCCAGTTTAATTATTTAAGATTTTTGGATCGGGGTTTTACAATTACTGTTGAGCATCATGTGCTCGTATACATACACAAAATGGTTTAGCTGAATCATTGATTAAACGTCTACAACTGATTGCTAGACCAATGATTATGAAAACAAAAATCCCTATTTATATATGAGGACATGCAATTTTACATGCTGCTGCATTAATTCGCATCAGACCAAGTGCATATTATAAATACTCACCATTGAAGTTTACATTTGGAAAAGAACCGGATATTTCTAATTCAGAATCTTTGGATGCACGATATATGTACCTATTTCAACACCTCAAAGAAAAAAAATGGGACCTCAAAGAAAGATCGAATTTATGTTGGTTATGATAGTCCATCAATCATTCGATATCTCGAACCTCATTCAGGCGACGTGTTCACCTTACGTTTTGCTGATGTCAATTTGATGAGTCTCAATATTAGGGGGAGAAAAGAAACATATCGAAAAAGAGATTAAATGGTATATACCATCATTTTTATATCTGGATCCAAGAAATAAACAATGTGATGAAGAATTACAGCAAATTGTGCATTTGAAACGAATAGCAAATCAAATGCCAGATGCATTTGTAGACACAAAATGAGTAACTAAATCTCATACACATGCTATAAATGCTCCTGCTCAAATTGCAATTATGAAGAAACAAATTGAGAACAAAGACGTGCATGATAACACGCCTGAAGCGTGGAAGACTAATCGGTTTCAAGGATAAAAATCCTCGAAAAAGAAAAAGCATAGAGAAATATGATGATCATGAATGATGTTCCAATTGAAACACATGATGATGAACATGATGATGAAAATATTCTGTTAAAACCACAAAATGATGAGAACCATGAAATCTCTATCAATTATATTAATATTGGAGAAATATGGAACCGAAATGATGTGAAAGAAATTGATGATATATTTTCTTCCATTGTGGCATTTGACATCATAAACGAGAATGAAGATTATCAACCAAAATCTTTTGGTGAATGTAAAAATCGATAGGACTGGATAAAATGGAAAGAAGCTATCCAAGTGGAGTTAGATTCGTTATAAACGTAATGTTTTTGGACCTATAGTCCTTACACCTGAAATCTCCCTGCGAACCAAAATCCTACATTCTAATTGAACGAACGTCAACGTAAAAAATATAATAAAAATTAATAAGGACGACATTAGAAATCAATTTTATCTACCAATTAATTATATTGTCGGTCTATGTGGCTACCTCGGATTTCTGGACGTCACAAATGATGTTTAAATCATCAACACATACAACAATAATTAAACATATAGTTGTTGTTTCTTAATGAAAACACAAGGGAATATTGAATCGTTTACATATCCCTTTTTCATCAAGTGCTCACTCAATCGATTCTATCACATTCGGCAGGATTGTTTTAACCCATATAATGATCTTTGTAATTTTACAGAATAACATTTTTAGGTTTTGAACTTTGTGCTTCAGACATCTTAAATCCTTTAGGGATTTTCATATATAATATATATATATATATATATCTCAATATCAATCGATCCTTATAAATAAGCTGTAACAACATCCATAAGACGCATTTGAAAATTTTCAGTACAACGCTAAACTAATTAAATACCGAAATGTAATTGCATCCATAACTGGATAATACGTTTCTTCGTAATCAATTGCATGCCTTTGAGAAAAGCCTTGTGCAACAAGCCGAGTTTATATCTCACTATTTCGTTTTAATCATTTCATTTTGAACTAAAATCCATTTGTATCCAATAAGTTTTACACATTCAGGTGTAAGGACTAGGTCCAAAAACATTACGTTTATAACGAATCTAACTCCACTTGGATAGTTTCTTTCCATTTTATCCAGTCCTATCGATTTTTACATTCACCAAAAGATTTTGGTTCATAATCTTCATTCTCGTTTATGATGTCAAATGCCACATTGTAAGAAAATATATCATCAATTTCTTTCACATCATTTCGGTTCCATATACCCTTAGTTCATATTGGAGTAGATACTCCAGTATATCTCGCCTTGCGTGATAAAAGACTCAAGAGATATCAAACATCTCTTCTGTCGATGGTGCAAACCAATATCTGCAATGGCCCAATTTATTTCAATTGTTCTCCAAACTTTTCTGTGGATCTCACAGATCCCATGATTTTAGATTCATTAATTTTAGATGTTCAAATTCAGGGAGATGAATTTCATCCCTGTAAAAACTTCGCAATTATGTACAGAGTCTACTTCAGACTTCTGTCTTCTCAATTAAATCCCAAATACAACAGACTGCCTGCTTCGAAAGAAGAGATAATATTGTTGCAAATAGATGCGGAAAGACCTACGGTCTTTACGCCCAAAAGACTCAAATGGAATGATATAACCATTCCAGAACAATTCATAATTAATACTCCTCAAATACCCAGAAACATAGAACGTAGAGATATTTCTCAAATAATAGAAGAAGAAGATGGCAAAATTACAATAAAATTTAACTCACAAATTCAAAACTCTAAAATTCCTAATTTCCAAAGATCTCAATCTTCGAGACATTCCTTTTCGACTGTCTCAAGAAATACTCAAAAATATGAATTTACAACCCCTCTTCCTAAACCTCAATCAGAACACTCTTCTCCTCAAAATTATTCTCCTCCAATGTCTCCTTCAATTTCTAGTATGATTAATATGATCAGTTCTGGAAAAGAATTCAAACCAGATTACGAATATTTAAACAAAGAAGCTGAAGATAAAATTCATGATTCAAAAAGAATTTGGTATAAACAATTGGATAAACCAATAAAACAGAAAATTGTTAATGCATGGATAATCAAAATGAAACAAATAAACAAATATTTCTTTTTACACTTTCCTAACAATATTCATTTCGGCAGAAGGAATTAATGATTATCAAAACCATTCTGCTATTCAAGTTAATACTACTCTTCATAAAAAATGGACGCTCAGTAACAATGAGACTTTTACAGCTGTTCATCCTCCTCTCCAAAAATTACAACTCAATACTCCAAAAGGTGACGTCATAGCTGATCCATTTAAACGTGGACGCAATGACAAAGAACCTATTAATACAGAATATATTAATAAAATTTTTCAACAAAATAATTATTCAAATCAAATACTTAAAACTATAGCTACCCAAGTAGATCATATTTCCAACAATCTACCGCAACAATCAAAACTATCAGTATTCAATAATACAAAAATAAAACTGTTCTTTACAACAAATGTCCTACCTCCTGGAAAAGAGATAGGAATAAACCTCAATAATAATACTGATTCCCTTCTCAATAAAATCTCAACAAAGCTATCAGAAATAGGTACATCTGGTAGTAAAATTAATTATGTCGAAAACAATAATAATCGAAATATTAATCAAGATAATGAATCTCAAACTTCCAATCCGACTGATTCTGGTTCAGAATCAGAAGAAGAAGTCAATATTATTGATAATCCTTTTACAGATGACGACTATCAAATTAATAGAATAAACAATAGAAGACAGTTCAATACTCGTAATTATTATCGATGGCCTACGCCTGTTGATATTGGTTACGAAGAAAGAAATCAATTCAAAAGTACAAAATATGATGGTCAATCTATAATTGAATGGAATATAGATGGCAAATCAGAATATGAAATTCTCAATACTTTACAAGAGATGGGTATGGCTCGTGCAGCCTACAAAATCAAAGGAAATAATGAAGAAACTTCAACAGCCTTAATTATTCAAGGATTTTACAGGACAGTTGAGAAACTGGTGGGATAAATGGAAATAATGAAGAAACTTCAACAGCCTTAATTATTCAAGGATTTACAGGACAGTTGAGAAACTGGTGGGATAAATCCTTATCCCTCGAATCAAAATTAAGCATACTTAATCATGAAGTTCATACTGAAGATGAAAACGGAAATATTACTGCTCAAAATGATTCAGGTGAATTCCCGATAGTAACAAATTCAATGTATTTCATAGGAAATCCTAGTGAAGAATTTAGTTCCTCAAAAATTATTCTAACAAATCTCAAATGCCCATCCTTAACTGACTATCGTTGGTATAAGGATGTTTTCCTAACTCAAGTTCTTCGACGAGAAGACTGTAATATGTCTTTTTGGAAGGAACGTTTCATATCGGGATTACCCCGACTCTTCGGTGAAAGAATATTTCAAAAATTAAAAACTACAGTAGGATCAGAAGATATTCCTTTCGCAGACATGACCTTTGGTCAGTTGTTTGCATTTATCAAAAAAGAAGGTTTATCATTATGCTTAGAACTCAAATTGCAAGCAAAATACAAATCTGATAGAACAACAACCCGTAAAGAGTTAGGCTCCTTCTGCTCAATGTTCGGATTAATGAACATTGAACCTCCTTCAATACGTAAGAAAAAGAAAGACAAAAGATTTCAATCTTATAATAAATCTTCAATATTTAAGAGTAAAAAATATAAGAAAAATAATACTAACTCAAATACGTTAAAATGTTGGAACTGTAACTGTGAGGCTCTCTGCTCACAATTAATCTTCTAATCTTAATCAGTGGGTTATTAATGTAAACTAAACAAGTTTAACAATCTAATCTGGTTTATATATAACTTACTAAAAAAAAATTTTCAACCAGCAGAAGCGTAAATTAGCAGAAGCATAATAAGTTCAGCTGGTAGCGTAAACATGATTCATTTACACAAATACTTCAAAATTCACAGCGATTACAAGATAAGTTCACTAGTACACGCTTATGTTTTATATACAAAACCAGACGTGAGCAACCTACAACCAATTGTCCAAACATCTAGACTATCAGCTGGTGTTAAATCTTCTTGCTGCTGATCCAGCGTCTACGTAGTTATCTTTCGCTACCCGTGGTTGCTCCCCACTAGTTCTTTCTTCCTGTTGTCATGCACACATACAAAACAAAACAACAGTCGGATAAACTCCGGTGAGAATTATCTCAATATAATCAGCAGGTACGCATAATAACAGTAAAATGCACAACAGTAAACAGATGCAATGACATGAAATGATTCTAGTTCTCCTCTTCCATCTCAGAATTGATTCCATATCAGTTCGACGCCATCAAGATTCGTATTCCGATCTTGACATGAATATTCATCTATCGAAATCATCTCCGGCTTCGAAAATCAGGACAACTCAGTCCTGGGCATTGGAATCAATTCAAGTCTCTTCAATATGCAACTCATGCAAATAGAAAAGATCCACTACCTGTGATGGATCGACACACACATAACTCAAGTTCTAATTCAAGAACAGTTCTACATCAAGAACAGTAATCAAATATGTATGTGATTTCAACGGAATACTCAAGAAATATCATTCTCGAGTAATCTAGTTCCTGACTCTTCTGTCAGATTATACCTTTATTTTTTTATTTTTCAAAATGCTTTAGTTAACGTTCTTATGCTCTGTTTCTCACTTCCGAAGATACTTGCAAGATCAAAGGTCGATAGCTGAAATCAAGATGTTCTCAGCATTTCAAATTCACTCTTATTTATAGACAACGATCTCTGTAGCATTTCCAACGTATTCAATTCGAGTTCCACGTGTCATGCTGAGTATTCAAACAAGATATACTCCCACCGCTTCGAAAGTGGATAATGATAAACAGATTTCTCAACTGCTGTTGATCGTCCTCAGTTGCTGTTCGAATATCATTCTCTTGTTCTTCAGCAGACGCAACAACCAGTCGCAACATGAATCCAGTCGCAACATGAATCCAGTCGCAACATAAATCCAGTCGCAACACTTCAAAACTCAAAACGATGTCGTTATAACTAACTCCAACGACGTCGTTACGTATCCTCAACTGGTACTACTTCGATTAAAAGAAACCAGCAGCTGGTCGCTCTCTCATTCCAACGGCTGATTTCGCAACATTAGTCGAAACGACATCGTAGAAACATCTCCTGTTTATAATCAAAACGGTGTCGCATTGATCCCTCGACTGGATACCAGCAGATACAACAATCTATCGACTGATTTTCAATTCCTCGCCTGGTTGCTAAACGACATCGCATCAAGTCTCATAGTCATAAGTCAAAACGCTGCCGTATTATTCTCTCAGCTGAAACCATTTTCCCCTCGACTGGTTTGCGTTAATTACCAAAACGACGACGTCGCACCTACGTCATCATCAACCAGGCGATGCATCAATAACCAGCAGATACACATCAATAACCAGCAGGTACATAAACCAGCAGATGCGTAAGAAATTCTTGCTGCTGATTCCACGTGTAGTAACCAACACGTGGCACTTTCTTATTAGCTCTGTAATTCGCGCGTTTGCTTCCAGCTGAAATCAAGACTAATGCTTCAACTGAATTTCGAAATTCAACCAGTCGCGAGCTACAGTAAGCTGCTGCTGATTTTATCAAATCGCTTCGTCTGGTTACTTCGTCTGGTTCTCATACTTAGCGCGATTTAATGATACACAGTTCCTGAATCACCCAACACTTCCAAAAGAAATCCGAGCTCATAATTAGACTTCATCAATTCGTAAATGTTGAAAAGTTCAACTAATCCTCTTCTTAATGATTCTGGGCATTATATTTCTCCCCCTCTAAGATTTGAGTTCGTTCTCGAACTCATCAGCAGTTGTTATATATACATGGTACGTAAGGAAAAAATTGATGCTGAACCAGAGCTAACCTTATTGGAAGAGATACGGGAATCGTTGTTTCATATCATCTTCCACTTCCCACGTTGCTTCTTCAAGGCCATGTCGATTCCATTGAATCTTCACCAATGGAATCATCTTCGTTCGAAGTTGTTTTTCTTTCCGATCAAGAATCTGAATTGGTTGTTCAAAATAACTCAAAGTTTCATCCAATTCAGCTTCTTCAGCAGGAATAATATGAGAAGTATCAGGCATATACTTTCTCAGCATAGATACATGAAAAACATCATGTATACCCGAAAGAGATGGAGGTAAAGCTAGTCGATATGCTAGATCACCTATTTTCTCTAAAATCTCATAAGGACCAATGAATCTAGGAGACAATTTTCCCCGCTTTCCAAATCTGATTGTACCCTTGAAAGGAGAGATTTTCAAGAATACTCTGTCCCCTGTTTCAAAACTCAAAGGTCTTCGTCTGGTATTCGCATATTTGTCTTGCCTATGCTGTGCTGTTCGCATTCTCTGCTGAATCAATTTTACTTTCTCAGTCATCTCTCTAATCAAATCTGGTCCCAACTCAGGTACTTCTGAAACATCATCCCAGTACAATGGTGAACGACACTTCCTTCCATACAACGCTTCAAACGGAGCCATTTCAATGCTGGTTTGATAGCTGTTGTTGTATGAAAATTCCACCAGCGGTAATGAATCTTGCCATGACATCCCAAAATCCAATACTACTGCTCTAAGCATATCTTCAAGTGTCTGAATTGTTCTTTCAGATTGCCCATCAGTTTGAGGATGATAAGCAGTGCTTAGATGTAGTTTTGTACCCAATGCTTGCTGTAAACTACTCCAAAAATGAGAAGTAAATCTGGGATCTCTATCAGAAACAATTGATTTTGGTATTCCATGCAGTCTTACCACTTCTCTAACATACAGATCTGCCATTTGATCATGGCGATAGGTCATTCGATAGGGGATAAAACACGCAGATTTTGTCAACCTATCGATAATCACCCAAATTGCATCACAACCTCTGGATGATTTTGGCAATTTCGTTACAAAATCCATGGAAATATGATCCCATTTCCATTCAGGAACTGATAGACTTCGTAATAAACCAGCAGGTTTCTTTCTTTCCGCTTTTACCTACTGACAATTCAAACATTTTGAAACAAATTCAGCCACATCAATCTTCATTTGTTTCCACCAGTATTGTTTCTTTAAATCGTTATACATCTTCCTGCCACCGGGGTGTATACTGAATTTGCTTCGATGGGCTTCACTCAAAATCTGATCTTTCAATTCCTTAATATCTGGAATAACAAGTCTGCTGTTCACATGCAACACATCTTCGTTGTTTATGCGATATTCAGATTGATGTCCTGATTTTATCATTTCAACAGATCGTTGAATATTCAAATCTCTCTTTTGTGCCTCTTTAATTTGAATCAGCAGTTCAGGTTCAGCACTGATAGCACAAATTCTCATTGGTTTGCTTTCTAATTCAAATACATACCCAGAAATGCAGCAAGTTTCTATCAAATTCGACACTCCAATCGTAGTCAAAGATAGAGCACAAATCTTTCTACTTAAAGCATCAGCTGCTGCATTCGATTTCCATGGATAATACTTGATCTCACAGTCAAAAACTTTCAATAAATCCAGCCATCTTCGTTGTCTCATATTCAATTCTGACTGGATAGCACAAATTCTCATTGGTTTGCTTTCTAATTCAAATACATACCCAGAAATGCAGCAAGTTTCTATCAAATTCGACACTCCAATCGTAGTCAAAGATAGAGCACAAATCTTTCTACTTAAAGCATCATCTGCTGCATTCGATTTCCATGGATAATACTTGATCTCACAGTCAAAAACTTTCAATAAATCCAGCCATCTTCAAGGGAGCATTGTGTCAGCTGAGTTATAGGCTTTGCAATACTTGAGAAATCCTGAATAAATCTTCGGTAATACCCTGCAATGCAAGTGGAGCACCCCAAGGAGAAACACTTGGTCTAATGTATCCCTTGGTAAGAAGATCCTCCAGCTGGTCTTTCAATTCTTTCAACTCAATTGGTGCCATTCTATATGGTTCTTTCGATATTGGTTGTGTACCTGGCATCAATTCAATGCTGAAGTCTACCTCTCGATATGGAGGTAATCCTGGGATCTCATCAGAAAAACATCAGCAAGTACTGGAGCACCCCAAGGAGAAACACTTGGTCGAATGTATCCTTTGGTGAGGAGATCCTCCAGCTGATCTTTCAATTCTTTCAATTCAATTGGTGCCATTCTATATGGTGCTTTTGATATTGGTTGTGTACCTGGCATCAATTCAATGCTGAAGTCTACCTCTCGATATGGAGGTAATCCTGGGATCTCATCAGAAAAACATCAGCAAACTCGCAAACCACTGGTATATCAACCAGATTCGGGCTACTCTTCTTTGTATCTATTGCATAAATCAGGAATCCCTCTGCTCCTTTCTGCAATAGATTATTCATGGTAATAGCAGAGATCAAAGGAATTCTGGCTCGTGATCCCTTACCATAGAATTTCCACTCATCAGTTTTCTCTGGTTTGAATCGAACCACTTTCTGAAAACAATCCACTGTTGCTCTATACTTGGTTAGCATATCTATTCCCACGATACAATCAAAATCAGATAATCCGAGCACGACACAATCAATTTCAATTGAGTGACCCTCAAACTGTAACACACAATTTCTCACCACTGTGATCGATAACATTCCTTTCCCCAAAGGCGAAGAAACCGATACTATTTCAGTTAAAGGTTCAGCAGACAACTTATGTGATATCAGCAAATTTCTCAGAGATAAAGGTGTGTGTTGCACCAGTATCAATTAATACATAAGCTGGAAAGTTGCACAAGTAGCAGTTACCTGAAATAACATCATCTGGGGCTGCCTGTGCTTGCTCTTCGGTCAATGCAAACACTTTTGCTTGTTGCTTAGGAGGTTGGCTCACTGTCTGGATTCCTCCTTGTCTACTTTGTTGCGGATAGTGAGGTTGATAAGATTGTACAGAAGAGGCTTGCCTTTCAGGTGCTGGCATTGTTCTCGCTGCTGCTGAATTCTGAAAGTTTCCAGCATTACGCTGAGGACATATTCTTGCGAAATGTCCTGGCGGATTACAAATACGGCAGAGACCAGATACTCCTCTACATTGTTCTGTGGCATGTCTCCCTCCACACTTGGTACAATAATCGCCAGCTTGTTGTCCAGTTTGCATTTGTTTAAAATCGCTCGAGCTGGAAGAACTGCTGGTTCCAGATTGTTTGAATTGTTTTCCTTTTCCCTTAAAGAAATTTTTCTTTTTCCCGCTGCTGCTGCTTCCAGTATCAAAGCGAGGAGGTGGTGGAATCTGTGGGTTCTCTGCTGCTTTGGCTGCTGCTGGCACAAATTGTGCTCTTCGCTGTCTTAGTAATCCAGCTTCAGCTCCTTTTGCCCGGTTCAACGCATCGGCAAAAGTATTTGGTCTCCTCGTATTTACCAAAGTAAATACATCTGGATTTAATCCATTAATGAATTGATCCGCTTGTGCTTCATCACTCATAGCAACATGTGGCGCAAATTTCAGTAAACTCGTGAACTCTCTGCTGCTTTTGGCTGCTGCTGGCACAAATTGTGCTCTTCGCTGTCTTAGTAATCCAGCTTCAGCTCCTTTTGCCCGGTTCAACGCATCGGCAAAAGTATTTGGTCTCCTCGTATTTACCAAAGTAAATACATCTGGATTTAATCCATTAATGAATTGATCCGCTTGTGCTTCATCACTCATAGCAACATGTGGCGCAAATTTCAGTAAACTCGTGAACTTGGCAACGTAATCCTCTATATTCAACTACCCTTGCAAGTTCGCAAATTCTAATCCTTTATCCTTCCTATAATAAACTGGGAAGAACCGTTGATAAAAAGCTGTTCGGAATACTGCCCACGTAATCACAGTACCCTGATTTTCAAGCGCTTTCTTTGTTGCTACCCACCAACTTTTCCCAATACCATGCAGCTGGTGTATAATCAATTTCACCCGATGCTCATCAGTGTACTCAAGTGCTTCGAACAACTGCTCTATATCTTCTAACCAGTTTTCACAATCAATAGCACTTTCTGTTCCTGTCAACGTTGGTGGTTTAAACGACTGAAATCTTTTCAATAAAGTCTCCATTGGAGTAGCAGCTGCATTCAGAACCTCAGTAGATGTACTACCCTGTTCTGTCTGCCGGTTCGTGGTTCTTCGAGGAGGCATATCTAGAAATCAAATAGACGTGTTTATCACTTGTCATCAAACAATAACAATTCAATCTCAGTCCCTCCTCTGATTAGCATACATTAATGTACTGCTGCTCAAGAGATCGAGTGCTGATTCATACTTCACTCAATACATGCTGTTAATCACTTCCAACGCATGTACTTCTCATACTTCGTCGGTATATTCTTACCATTTATTCACAAGAATCATGTGATATAAATTCAAAGCAGTAAGACATATACCACACAAGCATGCAATCCATGATCTAAGCAATCAGAAAGAACTCGATCTACCCCACTCATCTCGTTCAAAGATATCACTAATGTAATAATGCTCTGATACCACCTGTTGTGAGGCTCTCTGCTCACAATTAATCTTCTAATCTTAATCAGTGGGTTATTAATGTAAACTAAACAAGTTTAACATTCTAATCTGGTTTATATATAACTTACTAAAAAAAAATTTTCAACCAGCAGAAGCGTAAATCAGCAGAAGCATAATAAGTTCAGCTGGTAGCGTAAACATGATTCATTTACACAAATACTTCAAAGTTCACAGCGATTACAAGCTAAGTTCACTAGTACACGCTTATGTTTTATATACAAAACCAGACGTGAGCAACCTACAACCAATTGTCCAAACATCTAGACTATCAGCTGGTGTTAAATCTTCTTGCTGCTGATCCAGCGTCTACGTAGTTATCTTTCGCTACCCGTGGTTGCTCCCCACTAGTTCTTTCTTCCTGTTGTCATGCACAAAAACAAAACAACAGCCGGATAAACTCCTGTGAGAATTATCTCAATATAATCAGCAGGTACGCATAATAACAGTAAAATGCACAACAGTTTATCAACTGTAAACAGATGCAATGACATGAAATGATTCTAGTTCTCCTCTTCTATCTCAGAATTGATTCCATATCAGTTCGACGCCATCAAGATTCGTATCCGATCTTGACATGAATATTCATCTATCGAAACCATGTCCGGCTTCGAAAATCAGGACAACTCAGTCCTGGGCATTGGAATCAATTCAAGTCTCTTCAATATGCAACTCATGCAAATAGAAAAGATCCACTACCTGTGATGGATCGACACACACATAACTCAAGTTCTAATTCAAGAACAGTTCTACATCAAGAACAGTAATCAAATATGTATGTGATTTCAGCAGAATACTCAAGAAATATCATTCTCGAGTAATCTAGTTCCTGACTCTTCTGTCAGATTATACCTTTATTCCTCTGTTTTCAAAATGCTTTAGTTAACGTTCTTATGCTCTTTTCCTCACTTCCGAAGATACTTTCAAGATCAAAGGTCGATAGCTGAAATCAAGATGTTCTCAGCATTTCAAATTCACTCTTATTTATAGACAACGATCTCTGCAGCATTTCCAACGTATTCAATTCGAGTTCCACGTGTCATGCTGAGTATTCAAACAAGATATACTCCCACCGCTTCGAAAGTGGATAACGATAAACAGATTTCTCAACTGCTGTTGATCGTCCTCAGTTGCTGTTCGAATATCATTCTCTTGTTCTTCAGCAGACGCAACAACCAGTCGCAACATGAATCTAGTCGCAACATGAATCCAGTCGCAACATAAATCCAGTCGCAACACTTCAAAACTCAAAACGATGTCGTTATAACTAACTCCAACGACGTCGTTACGTATCCTCAGCTGGTACTACTTCGATTAAAAGAAACCAGCAGCTGGTCGCTCTCTCATTCCAACGGCTGATTTCGCAACATTAGTCGAAACGACATCGTAGCAACATATCCTGTTTATAATCAAAACGGTGTCGCATTGATCCCTCGACTGGATACCAGCAGATACAACAATCTATCAACTGATTTTCAATTCCTCGCCTGGTTGCTAAACGACATCGCATCAAGTCTCATAGTCATAAGTCAAAACGCTGCCGTATTATTCTCTCAGCTGAAACCATTTTCCCCTCGACTGGTTTGCGTTAATTACCAAAACGACGACGTCGCACCTACGTCATCATCAACCAGCCGATGCATCAATAACCAGCAGATACACATCAATAACCAGCAGGTACATAAACCAGCAGATGCGTAAGAAATTCTTGCTGCTGATTCCACGTGTAGTAACCAACACGTGGCACTTTCTTATTAGCTCTGTAATTCGCGCGTTTGCTTCCAGCTGAAATCAAGACTAATGCTTCAACTGAATTTTGAAATTCAACCAGTCGCGAGCTACAGTAACCTGCTGCTGATTTTATCAAATCGCTTCGTCTGGTTTTCATACTTAGCGCGATTTCATGATACACAGTTCCTGAATCACCCAACACTTCCAAAAGAAATCCGAGCTCATAATTAGACTTCATCAATTCGTAAATGTTGAAACGTTCAACTAATCCTCTTCTTAATGATTCTGGGCATTACAGTAACCAACCAGGTCATACGTCTAATAATTATCTAAAAAAACCTAAGAAAATTAATAAGAAACATCATAAACAAAATATTAATGAATTATTTGATGATATTCCTAGTGATTCCGGTACATCCAACAAAGATGATACTGAATCAGAAGCGGAACACCACCATTCAAAAGGCATCTGCCACTTATGCGTAATTTCAAATAGTCAAGAAAGAATCTTTTTCTCAATACCTACTCCAAAACAACATAGCCAGTACCCTCCAAATATATTAGATAATCGTACAAAAATATTCATTATGTCAGTCATAAACAATAGGTTAAAATTCATAGATCACTTAAGTCATATTCAAACAGGTCTTTGGCTCAGACCGTATCATACATATTCTCTTTTACTTTATCTCTTCAAAATATTTATTTTACTTAAATATTCCAATAGTACTCAGATCATCTCTTTAAATACCCCGTTCTTCGTCAACAATTTTTCATATTACATTCTACATATTCTTGATATTGTTTCCCCTCTTCATCGCCTTTACATAAACCCAGTTATCCCACACATGGATCCTGCAAAACACAAGCAAAATATTCAAACAGCAAAGGATTATGAAATGCCCAAAATCCCTTCAAAACAATTAGTTCAATTACCACCATCCACACCTTCAAAAACACCCACTCAAAGACCAACGGGTCAATTTCCTCCCCTCACTTCAAATTACAATAGATACAGTCCACTTCAAAATCTTCCAGAACTTCCCTACAAATCAGTTCTGGCTACTCCTTCAAAACAGATCCAAACTTCTCAAAATCTTCAATCTAGTGATGAGTACAAATATGTTTCTAAACCGTGGTCTGAAAACCTCGGTTTTTCTCCTTTTACTGAAATCCCTCAAAATGTCAAAAAACAATATTATATCAAACAACGGTTTTCCAATTCTCAATACTGGGAATCCGACAACCCAGAAAAACTTCAAAAATTTTATGAATTCATTTTGGTAGACACTGACTCTGTGGAGATAGGCCACAGAACTTGTTCAAAAGGAGATACTATTTATTCAAAATGTATCATCAAGCAGGTCATTACAGCCACCCAATGGGATGGTATCTTCAAAACCCGTTCATTTTCTGTTAATTTTGGTAGACACTGACTCTGTGGAGATAGGCCACAGAACTTGTTCAAAAGGAGATACTATTTATTCAAAATGTATCATCAAGCAGGTCATTACAGCCACCCAATGGGATGGTATCTTCAAAACCCGTTCATTTTCTGTTAATTTTCAACCTCCCTCTTTCAATTATATTGATTACAAAAATGCCTGGTTCAAAGCTTTTTACCTTCGTACTTTTTCCCATTCATGGTTTTTCACTTTTCATACTGGATGCAATTCAAATTTCCCTATTTGATTTCACGAGTGGTGGAAACAAATGGGTTCCGACTCTTCAATTTTACCTCAAGAAGTCAAAAAAGGGTTAGAGGTTTTTTCTGAATCTTCTTGCCTTAATAATTTTCAAAAACCTCTCAAATTTCATGCTGAGTTTAAAGTTCCATGGATTTTTGCATGGGATTTTGATTTTCAAAAGCTTTACCCCGATCCAGTTCCTTTTTCACTGGTTCGCATTCATAAGATCAAATGGTGGGGCAAATACCAGACCCACCTCTGCAATGAACATGTTGTTCGCAATTTCATAGCCACAGGTCAAAAACCCAAATACTCTTCAAATGAGTAGAAACCTGACGCTCCTGCTCAACCCCAAACACCTCAAACTCCCAAAGAACCAGACACTCAAAAAACTTTCTTTGACCAATTCAAAAATGACCCAGAGTTTCAAAATAAACTTTTCGAATTTATGGCTTCATGTTCTTCAAAGACTGCAAAATCAGAAGAATCGGTCTCTTCCGACCCTTTCGGTGGACCGAATGCTCAAGATCCTTTTGATTTTTAAATCATAAGGATATTTTCAAAAAAAAAAAACTCTCTTTCTGTTCTTCTCAAATGGCCAGAAGTTTCTCGGTGAAACGCGTGCCACTTTCTCAAATGGCCAGAAGTTTCTCGGTGAAACGTGTGCCACCTTTCTCAAATTTATGGCAGACAATATCTTTTCAACACAGGGAAAAGATTCCCACTCAAAACCCACGTGCAAAAGAAGTCAAGGCTCCTTTATTAAAAGCAGACAAAGACAGCTCAAAGATGGCCGACAAAGACAAATGCTTTTCAAAAGACGTTTCAAAAGACATGCAAGATGCCCATTATCAAAAAATGACAAAGTTGATGACTCAAAAGATGGTTCCCATTTTCAAAGATTCCCATTATCAAAAGGCGTTCGCATTATCAAAAGTTGATGAAGACTTAAAGCAAAAGCAAAAGTTGATCAAGACATAAAGCAAAAGTAGACGGTGACATTCCATCTACCAAGCTTTCCGTAGACTTCAAAGTTTTTCATTATATATTCATTGTATTTTCATAGTTTAGACATAGCGAATTTAGAGCGAGAAAATATTGGTAAAAATCCTCTGAGTTTGTATCTGCGATCAATTGCTGCAACCTTACTGTTTAAGATTTTCATTTCAATTTATAAAATCAATCTTTTGAGGCTGCAGGAATCTTTTGAATTTTGTGGCGTGATGGTACCGGCACAGATGGTCCCCGAGAGACTTGGTTGGCGTTCTGGAAAAGTTTGAGGGAGCCATATTTTCTGAAATATTTGTACTTTTTTTTATACTAGAATCAAAAGGATCCTGGGCCGCTGGACCACCCAAAGGATCAGAGGAGACAGAATTTTCAGGTTTTGTAGATTTTGCGGATCGTTGGCTTAGAAATTCAAAAAATCGGGCTTGGAAATCTAGGTTGGTTTTGAGTGATTCGAAAAAATCATCATGGGTATCTTTGGAATTTGTAGGAATCTTTTTGGAAGTGGATGGTTGGGTAGAGTGGACGGTTGAGGGCATGTATGTTCTTGGGAGTCATCTTTGGAATATTTGATTTTTTGACAGGTAGATAAATAATGTTGAACGGCCTCTTTGAAATTTGCCCCACCATTTGATACGGTGAGTGCGTATGAGAGAAAGGGGACTGGATCGGAGAGAAGTTTGAAAATCAAAATCCCAGGAAAAGATCCAAGGGACTTTGAATTGGGCATGAAAAATGAGTGGCTTTTGAAAATTATTTTAACACGAGGATTCAGAGAAGAACTTTAAACCATGTTTTACAGAGGGTGGAAGGATGGAGGATTCTGAACACATTTTTTTCCACCATTCATAAAACCAAATTGGAAAATTTGAGTGACATCCAGAATGGAATGTTATGAACCAGGAATGGGAGAACGGATGGATGTAGAAAGTCCTATACCAAGCATTCTTGTAATCAGTAAAATTGAATTCTTGGGGGTTAAAACGTACTGAAAAGTTTTTTGTTTGAAAAAGACCTCCCCACTGGGTAGAGGTGAGGATTTGTTTGATAATGCACTTTGAGAAAACAATTTAATTTTTTTCTTTCCGTTTGTGAACTATCTCAGCTGACCCAGTATCAACCAAAATAAGTTCGTAAAATTTTTGAGTTTTGAGAGGGTTATCTGTGTCCCAAAAGTGATCAGGACTGAATTTTTTGCACAGGTAGTCTCGCCGTTTGATATCTTGGGGGATTTCAGTAAAAGGAACAAAAGCTAAGTCTTCTTTCCAAGATTTGGTAAAATATTTGAACTCGTCTTTGGGTTGGGTTTGTGATTGGGTAGGAATTTGAGAAGAAGGGGATGCAAGAACGGATTTATATGGTAATTCAGGAAGATTTTGGAGAGGACTGATCGGTTGAAGTTTGAGGTGAGGGGGAAAAGAACCGGTAGGTCTTTGAGAAGACGTTTTTTGAGGGGTAATGAGTTGGAGTTGGACTAATTGTTTTGAGGACGTTTGAGGCATTTCATAGTCTTTTGGAGTCTACAATTTCTTCTTTGAAGGATCCATCTGCAATAAAAGTTTTTTTTCCTTGTAGAAACTCTCTGGTAAGGAAGTCGGGAAGTGAATTATTCTCCCCTATGATAAATTCAATTTCAAAATAAAAATCGGAGAGTATAGCTTGCCATCTGGAAAATATTTGTTTTGAAACAATATTTTGAACATCTTTAAAAATAACTTCCTTAGCAGATTTGCAGTCAACGCGTAGAAGAAATGTTTTGTTAAAAACGTCATCTTAGAATTTTGAAATACATAAAACAATAGATAAAATTTCTTTTTTGATCGTGGAATAATTCTTTTGTGGTCCGAGCCAGAGACCAAAATGAAATCTAACCAATTGTTCTTGAGTATGTAATCGTTGTTTGAGGATATCACCGTAACCTATGTTAGAGGCATCTGTTTCAACTATCATGAAGATGTTGGGTGAGGGATACTGTGAGACCCGAAATTTGTTAAATGTAAATTGGTTGGAAATTAATCGGATGTGAGGAGTTAGAATTTGTGCTTGGACAAATTTGAGTTTCCAGATTTCATTTAGAACGTTTCGTATGTAATTTTGGGTCGGATTTCACGATTGGAATAATTCTGTAAAGTTTGGTATTTTCGTGTTGGTGATCGCATGAGATCTGTCTAGATTTCTGGTGAAATCCGTTGTTGCTAGGCGCTGGAATGTTGTAGCGTGTTTTCTTATGTGCGACCGTAATGCGTCGTCGTTTGTGGCTATTTCAGATGTCTCGCTAGCGTTCAGAGGAGAAATCTGTTAGCGCTAGGATCTGTTCGGGTGTAAAACATCGTCGTGTAGTGTTGCTTTCGAAGGGAGTTGAGAGATCTGTTCGTGGAAGAGATCTGGTATCGCTAGGCGCGAGAAGCTACACGACATCGCTTCCAGGTTCGGATGTCAACGCGTGTCAACCTTTCCTGTAACGTGTGATTGCTGGTGCACGAGACAGCGGGTAGCGCTTGTATTCCGATGTCTTGGATAAGTCGCCGTTTTGGGTTTAACGCTAGAGTCTGCTGGTGCGTTAGCCTTCAGTAGTATAGAGATATGTCGTAGCGTTTCGATCAGACCTGATGACATGTCCAGTTGCGTCAGCAGTCTCAGCGACGTCGTTTGGTGGGTGATCGCTGTTTAGCGCTAGTTTCAGATAATTGAGGAATATGTTAGTGGGCGAGAGTTATTGAGCAGATGTCAATGTTTTGCGTTGATCGAATTTGATTTGCGTTGTTAGTAGCTGGTGCGAGCGCAGAGATCTGTTTTATCAGTACGTCTCCGTTTGGTTTTTTTTGGCGAGACTGTCAATGTTTTGCGTTGATCGAATTTGATTTGCGTTGTTAGTAGCTGGTGCGAGCGCAGAGATCTGTTTTATCAGTACGTCTCCGTTTGGTTTTTTTTGGCGAGACCTCGATACGTTGTCATTTTGCTAGTTGTGCGTTTGTTAGCGTGAGCGCTGAGGATCCAGATTTGTGGATTTGTTCCTTAGCGCAGGGATCGGTTGTAGAGATCTGTTTCAACGGCCAGCGACGTCGTTTCGATTTAGTTAGCGAAATATTCGATGTGTGAGATCCGTTGAAGCGATGGTCTCCAGATTTCTCCAGCGATTAGCAAAAGCGTTCAGACTTCTCCAGTGGTTTTGTGCGACGTCGTTTTTATTATTGAGCGCTTTTTAGCGCAAGTGTTCGGCGGTTGTGGAATCTGGTTGTGCGATGCTTTTTATTCAGATTTCAGCAGATTTGGTTTATAAATAGAAGGAATTGGTCTTCGATTTTATAGCAGATCCCATACTTAGCGATATTTTTCCCTGATTTCATTCTTCGTCGCGAACCCTAGAGCACTGTTCACCGTGCTGGTTTTCCATTATTTTCCGGCTATTGACGGATCTGTTGAAAGAAAGTGTGGTGGTTTTGGAATCCCCTTGCTGCGGCGCATCGTTCGATAGCTCTTTTGGAGGCTGTGGTTGGCTGGAGCGAAATTGCGAAGTTGATGCCTCGTTCGTGCGTTCGTGTAGGCAGGTAGAAATTTGAATTGGTCGTTAATATTTTTACCTCTAGTCGCTATTTAAGCTTCCTGTTGAGTTATTAGGAAGTTTAGTTGCTGGTTGAGCTTTGCTCCCCAAACTGTGAATTGCCGTGACTTCCTATTAGCATTCCTGAGATCTTGTGTGTATTGTTTAGCAGGTTCGTGCGTCTTTGCGTTTCCGTTCGATAGCTCTCCAGGTCTGGGTGAGCTTCAGGGTAAGTGATTTCTTGCCATTTCTAAGCGTAGTTCCTACTGTTGAGTTTCGATATAGTAATAGGACCAGGTTTCAGCTCTTGCCCGTAGGTTGTGATGTTTAGAAATTCAGTTGTTGAACTGATTTTCTAGATGCTTTAACAGATTCGAGCCTTTGAGCAGCTTCGTGGAGTTTTGCAGTGAACCTGTGAGGAAGCATAGTTGAGCAAGTTGTTGGTACCGTGCCTTGTTGGAATCTGGTTGAGGTAGTTGCCGTGTAGAGGTACGAATTGAGCTTGTAATTTCAGCTTTGAGATAGGCATGGGAATGTATTATGTGTGTATTGTATAGCTGCGCCTGATGTTTGTGTTGAGGCAGAGCTGTGTGAATTCTGTATGTCTATTGGCTGAATTGTCGTGCTTATATTTTCTGTAGCTTGAGCTGGTTGTATCTTGCATGGTTGTTTACTTTTTATGCGGCCATATATGCGTATTATAGTATGCTGTTGTCTGTATCTATTGGCGTTGCCAGCATACATTTCATGTTGAGCATTGTAATGCATCTGCATAGCATATTGGGCCCTTGATTCCTTTGGCAGCCGTGCTATATATGTTGCTCTGTTGGAGCTTTTCTCTCGTGGTGCGGTGCGGTGTGGCATAACCACGATTGAGTGCATCCGGAGGGTGCGGTGAGCCGTTCTCATAGTCCTCAGTTGCAGTGACCTGGATAGAGGGTGGCGGGTGGTTGGTCCACTTGCAATTCCGTGCGACCTGGCGGGTGGCTCCCACGTAGGTGCGGCGATGAGACACTCTATTTTCCACTGGGTGCGATCGGGTAGCTTCCGAGACTCGGTGATGTGTCACAGTTGCTGTTTTCTATTCGTTTGGCCTTCCGGTTGTTACCGATGTTCTTTGTACCGCTCATGCATTTGCACGACATGATACATTACATGCTGTATCTGATTGCTGTTTTATGTTGCTCTTCGTATTGGGGTTTGACCCCGATGTCCCTCTGGGGCTGGTTGTTTTGTTTGTCTGCTTGTTGTTCAGGTCTCCCAGGTTATTCCGCTGGTCTTGGTGTTGATCCAGCTGGAGGTGCCCCAGGTGGTGTGTAGAGTGTCCTAGTTAGCGTATAGCATATATGTATCAGTTCTATTAGCCGGGGAGTGTCCTGTGCTTTGTGTTTTCGGTTGTTGTATTAGCTGTCGTATTATGGCTTTTAGCCTTGCATGTTTTATTAAACTGGGATATTTTGATGTATTGTGGTATTTTAAAATTATGTTTTCTTCGTCAGGCCAAAAACGAAAAATTTTAGCCACTTTTTAAAGTGCTTCAGCTATGTTTTACATGATTTAACTCTGTGTTGTGCACGAGGCCTGACAGATACCTAAACAAGGTAGGGAGTGGACCTTATTTTTTATGTTTTTGACACTGCTAGTATGAATATCGGATCAAGGAGCTGGATTCTTTTGTAGGCGTTCGTATAATGGTTGACAAATTTTTCGGAGACTAGGGAAGAATTCAGAAATATAATTGAGACATCCTAAAAACCTTTGAAGTTGATTTTTATCCTTGATTTGATCGGGGAACTTTTCAGCAAATTGTATGACTCTATGAATTGGTTTTATCAGACCTTTGGATATGTCATGTCCTAAAAACCGAACAGATGTTTGGAATAGTTTCATTTTCTTTGGGATAATACGAGACTATTTTGTTTAATGATTTGAAGGAAATGTCTTAGATGTTTGAAATGTTGATCAAGATATTCAGAAAATACGAGGATATTGTCAGGCCCCATGCTAATTACTCAAGATAATATCACAATTAAGCACAAAATCACGGAAGCGTAAAAATCGGGCTTAAAAATTTTCGATATGCTTTAGGCCTGAACTTAAAACATCATTCAAAATATTCATAATCAAAATACGAGTTGACTCAAACTCATATAAAACAGGTAACACAATTATCAATTCAAATACAGATCCCAAAAAATACATATGACACGGGGCATCCCCCGGGTTCGATACATAAATAAAATGACTAAGACTCATGGAAATGGGGATCGACCAGCTGAACCTCCACTCTGTCCAGCTTGGTTACCTGAAGATCCTGCAAGTGGGTAACACAGACCCAAACAACACAAAGCAGGAAAACAAATACGAGGTCAAGCCTCAGTACGAAGAGCTATCAAACAGCTAATCATGCAACATGCTATAATCAATGCTATGAAATGCATGAGGGCTATCAAAGATCGGATAGCTAGACCAGTGTATCAACTGACAAATCAATCAGTCGAGCCTCTATACCACGCACGGTGTATCAACCGGGAAATCATCGGTCCGTGATCTTCAGATCCCATCAGCTCATCACAGCTCGGTGGTATTCAGACACAACAAATCAGTCGGTCACCACTCCGATGATAGAGTTGGACTTTTCAGGCACGACAACGCAGTCGGCCAGTCACAACGTGGCTGTCAATCAGGTCATCAATCAATCTGTAATTCAGGCTCAAGATGTATGCATGTATGCCAATTCAATATTCAATGCACCATGTATACAATTCAATACGTGAAACAGAATATAAACTCAATCAATTCAATCAGGCTGTATCACGTAATTCACAGAATCCTATCAGCAAATCATCACAACATCGATTACAGCCACGTTCACGCTCAAGCTGCTAAATCTGCTCAATTCGTACCTTCAATCAACTGAAATCTACCTCAACAGATTCCCACAAAGGCACGGTACAACAACTGAAGCAATTCAGCTTATTCCTGCTTTCGAAAATCCCAGCAGATACCTCCTGCGAACTCAAATCTGCCACAGGGCCTCACATATAAGCTTAATTCTAGTTCAATTCTAAACTTCTAAGCATCATAGCCTACGGTCAGAACCTTGCTCTAATTCTACAAGTCTACCGAAGCTAGAAACAAAAAGAAATGCTCACCCAGAAACTCAAACCAGCAGAAGAACCAACGAACTCTCTGTACGAGGACACAACAACTTATTACTTCTTCTCCAACATTGATTCAGGGCTTCAAATGGGTAGCAATCGAAAAGCAACTCACAACGAATCCAACGCCACCAAAATCACTCAAATCATCGGCGGAGAACGGCGGCTATCGACGGAATATAAGTCATGGCGAACAGTAGCTATTCGAGGGTTTGGGAAAAGAGATAAGAAATATCGGGTCCAGAATATTTCTAAGTGTCGATCACACTTGACTATATATATATATTCCTCAAATCCAACAGCTGCTGATCACAAAATATCCAGTCGACGTAAACAGTAGATATCTTACAGCAGATACCATCTTTTTCTTTCGATAAAACCAGCAGCAACCACCAGTCGATACATTCTCAAAGGAACATCAAAACGACACCGTTCCAACTAACTTAAACGGCGTCGCAGAGCTTCACCAGCTGACAACAGATATCTCTTGCGAAACAACCAAAAGCTGGTAACAGATCTCTTCAAAAACCCATCAGCGACTGATCTCGCAAAATTACACAAAATAACGACGCGTCAACTAATCTAAACGACGCCGTAATGGTTACGTAAGCTTTGCTGCCAACAGCTGGTCACCCAGTCGCAATAATCAAAATACAGCGTTTCAACTTATTCAAACGACGTCGCTTCTCATCATTCTCGTATTTGTGCGCCTGCTGCCAGCAACAACCATTCTAAGCGCAACTACTGCCAGCAGATAACAACGCGTCACGCCTACGTCATCTCTACTGATTCAAAATCCACCAGCTGAGAGCTACAGTAACGTTGACCCACGTTGACTTCCTAAATTCGCTACGACTGGTGTCTAAACAATAGCGCAACGTCTGAATTACAATGGGGAATCAGATTTCACGCGCAAAACCTTCAAAATTCATGCGATAAATCCCAAATCAATTCGATTAATCACAAACTAAAAGTCTGATTCCTCACAGATATCATCTATGTAGACGATACTGAAAGAGCTATATGGATTGAAAATATCATTCATTATTCGTTGAAATTCAGAAGGGGCATTTTTGAGACCAAATGGAATCACGTTCCATTCATAATGTCCAAAAATATTGTGAAGGCCGTTTTGTAGCGGTCAGATTCTGTAATCTGGATTTTCCAGAATCCTGTTTTTAAGTCGAATTTGGAGAATATTTTTGCACAATGTAATCTATTAATTAAGTCTCTTTTATTCGGGATTGGTTATCTTATCCATTGCAAAACTTTGTTTAGTGGTTTGTAATTGATGACGAGTCTGGGAACACCTCTTTCTAATTCTGCTTGTTTGAAAACATAAAATGCAGAACAGCTCCAAGGTGATTTGGAGGGTTTGATAAGTTTTTTTGCTAATAAATCTTGAATTTCAATGTGACAGTGTTGTAGGAATTCATGATTCATTTGAATAGATCTGGCTTTTGTTGGTATCTTTTTTCAGAGAAATATTTTTCATAATGGAGAGAAACCACATGTCGCTTTCTGTCCTAGAAGGCATGTGGAAGCTCATGACAAATTTCTTCTGTGATATGTTTTTCGAGATTACTAATTTTTTGTTTTATTTGTGGTCTAGATAGTTTCTCATCTATTTGGAGATAATAAATTTCTTCTTTTAAGGAGTTGATATGCTGTTTTTTATGGTAGATTATATCAATTTGTTTGAAAATTGAAGAGTTCTGTAATAAAAATATTTCTTTTTGTTTTACAGGTGTTATGAAAGGGAATAGTTTGTCGTCCATGAATTTTGGTGAAGACACCTTTATTGTTTATTTGGAATGGGTAAACTAGAGTTAGAAAGGGTGTGCCGAGAATCATATCTTGAGATATATCTCGGACCAGTGTGAATACATGTTTGAAACAGTATCCATTATTACAAATATGCGCTTTTGATAATTTATATCTTACGTCTAAAGGTTTTAATAAAAATATTTCTTTTTGTTTTACAGGTGTTATGAAAGGGAATAGTTTGTCGTCCATGAATTTTGGTGAAGACACCTTTATTGTTTATTTGGAATGGGTAAACTAGAGTTAGAAAGGGTGTGCCGAGAATCATATCTTGAGATATATCTCGGACCAGTGTGAATACATGTTTGAAACAGTATCCATTATTACAAATATGCGCTTTTGATAATTTATATCTTACGTCTAAAGGTTTTGAATTTGCAGTATATAATTGTTTAGTTGTTTTCTCGTAATATTTTGATGGAATTATTCCTTCTTTGAACAAATTGTGATCAACACCGGAGTCCACGAGAGCGATTAATGTTACTTTGAAACCGTTTATAACTAAGTCTATATTGACGTACCGTTTTTTAAATTCAATTTTTTTTATAGAATTGATAAAATTACTGGTTGTTGCTTCATTAAGATTGTCAAAGTTTATTTCATTGGTATTTGTCGGGTTAAGGAGTAAAATTTTTGTTTCTAATTCTATATCCTTTTCTCTTAAAGAGAATAGATCTTTTTGAAGTTGATTAACTTGTTTTTTGAGGATATTGATTTCTGTTTGTAAGTCTTTTGTAGTTATTTGTTTAAGGTCACGACTCTGAGAAATATTTAAGATTTCCTTTTAAAAGCAAGTAAATTTTTTAAAGGTTTCAAACATGTGCAGTATGCTTTCAGATCTTCCAGATTAACAGATTATGTTGTTCAGCTTTTCAAGCTTTCTCAGTTACAGTTTCCAGATTATCAAATTACAGTATTCAGTATACGCTTGTTTAGATTTGAACTACAGTTCAGATAAAGTTATTGTTATGCTTTCATTGCCTGCTTTTGCTATTCCAGATTTATTTGCTGAGCCCCTATGCTCACTAGTTTTCTTGAGTGCAGATGATGAGCAGTAGGGAGCTGGATGGTGTGAGTGGATCAGATCGGAGGTGTTTATCGTGGACATCAGTTTTAGTTCTGTGTTCAGTTCTGTTTATTGTAGTCGATAGTTTCCATTCAGTTTTAAGTCTCTTCTGTTTTGTTGTACAGAAATATAGCTATCATTTTGAAGCATAGCAGATTATCGATTCTTTGTCTTGATGTAATCTGAACAGAATTGTACCTTTAAACGTTGTATGAATTTCTTCAAAGTTATATGAACAGATATGTTTCCTGTTTTCCAGTTCTAAGAATGAAATTTCTGTTCTTTTGCAATTCGATCCAGAATCATATTGATTGATCGTGTTAAACCAGATTCAAATTTTTATATTTCTTCAATTCGAACACCAAAACATATTGATTTAAGTTAGAAAAAAATTCCAATCGCTACAGCCAAAGTTCGTGGATGACTTTATTTGATGTTTTAAACTTATTTTAAGATGTTTTCCAGCCTTTTTAGAATTTATTTTATTTATGAGATTTTTGACAATTTTCATGACAAATTAATGGCTATAAAATGATTTTTAGCGTGTGTGATTTTTAAACTGTCATGGCTGGACCTGGTCGGGTAGTCGAGGGTCGGGTCAAATATTTTAAGTTTGGTCGAGTTATTTTATTATTGTACTGGGCATTTTATTTTGAAAAGTTTAAGTCCAATTTTGAGCGTTATAGGCATACTATTTTAAAGTCAAAATCCTTTTATTTATGGGTCTAATTAATTTTATCAAATTTTAAAGTCAAAATTTTAGTCAAGAGGACTTTCATTTTGTCAAATTTTATTGTTTAATTTTAAAGTGAAGGACTGAGTATGAGCGTTATAGGCATACTATTTTAAAGTCAAAATCCTTTTATTTATGGGTCTAATTAATTTTATCAAATTTTAAAGTCAAAATTTTAGTCAAGAGGACTTTCATTTTGTCAAATTTTATTGTTTAATTTTAAAGTGAAGGACTGAGTATTTTTATAAATTTTAAAGTTTAATTTTTAGGCTTATTGGGCTAAGTCATGTTTAGGGTTAGATGTCATTTTAAAGTTAAGTCTAGGATTTTGAGCTTAGAATTAGTGTGTCGGGCACCTGAACCAGTCCTTCACCGGATTAGAAAATATAGAAGACCGTGAATATATATTTAATTATATATGTAGTATTTTATGTATATGAATATGATAATATTTTAAATGAAAGAATAAATATATATTGACGGACTAAGCCTTTTAAATTGCATGTTTTATGAAATACAGGCATCATGAAAGTTTTATGAAAATGTTAAGGCATGAAGGAAAAAGAAAAATATTTTCGAGAGATTGAAGTGATGTGTGGCAAGTTTACGATGGGAGCTAGTCGGGATATTGGATCCGAGGAACCCATGTTTTAATGTATTACAAGCTTATGGATCAACATAATCACGACATGGTGAAGTGGCAGCATAGAGGTGTGAGGGATCCCGAGGTAAGGTCGTTGAACCGCATCGCCGTGTAAGTTTGTTCTTTAGATTGATCAACCGCTTATGTTATGGCTGACACTTCATGGATACGACTCACATGCACTTTTACGTTACGTTATGCTATGTCATGCCTTATTACATATGATATATGATGACGTATTTATTAATCATATTTTACGATCATTCATGCACGCATGTTTTAAAGTTATTATGCTATGCCTAATTGCTTGCATGTGGTTTATTATACGTACCTTGTTATTATTCAGATAGAGCATGCTGGCCTTTAGGCTCACTAGGTCTAAATGGTGCAGGTGATGATCCTGTTGACTTTATGCCGACCGGCGATGAGGACCTCTGAGAGCCCGTTGCAGCTGTGACCCGTGACCACTCTGACGTCTTCATTTTATGTTATGATACATTTTCAAATATTTTTATCAGTCAAGTTCAGTTTTCCGCAACTTTTACTTATACTGATTTTAAGCCGTATGGTTGATTTAATGTTTTTGAGATATTTATTTTATTTATGTTTTAAAATAATGTTGAGAAAAAATGTTTTAAAGGGGACGAGCCATACTTTTTAAGATTGTTTATTCCGCACTTTATTTAAAAAAAATCTAAAGTACGGTTTGTTTCAAACATACCTTAAATTGCACATCCGTTTACTATTTTGGATTAAGTTATTTGACAAAACCATGTGAATATGAATTGCTGTGTTTTGTGTTATCTTTCATTTGCATTTGAAGGAGTATTATTCGAAGCAATATCGAAGGATTTTATAAATTTCATATTTATGGTCATTTTTGGTGATTTAGGGAAATCTCAACAGCTAACATGTACAGGATTTACTGAGGGATGTAAATCCTCAACAGCTAGCATTGATAACGTCAATGCTTTCACCACAAGACTTGTCGCAACGGAAAGTTAGAGTTTATTCATTCTGTTTTGAAATGAGAGGCATGTTTTTGGCTTTCTATGTTGGCTATTCACATGATATCATCTATTGGTTGCACCATCTGTAGCGATTTTGTAACGCCCCAAAATCCATAGGAACACATGTTTAAATCTTATTTATTTCAAAGGTCAAAATGACAATTTAAATGTTAGCATAAGTTATTTTAAGAAAGCTGATTTTACTAATTTCAAAAATGAGGTGCGACACAACAAGTTCCAGTGGAGGTTTACTCCAAGCGCAATACACGAGCAACTTTTAGAAATCTGTTTAAATGATTTTAAGGAGGACAAAATGATTTATTTTAAGAAAGTTTTGGTAGATTTGCAAACTAAAATATTGAGGGGGAATTTTACTAAAATTCATAACTTTAGGTAAGGTGTGTCATGCTTGATGAAAACACCTTGCTTGCCACTAATCCCTCCCATACAAATACCTGTTTTTGAAGGAAAAGTTTACTTTCACTTGCAAAACGAAAACTCTTTTGTGTTCTCTCAAATATTTCCCAAGAAGCTCGTGGTGTTGCTTGAGGAGAAGGAACCTCTGCAGGAATAAACTGCTGTCATAAAGCTCAAGTTCAAAGGCAAGTAAAAGCTGATCCTTGCTACACCATTTTAAAGCATATATTGTTATTCAGTATGTGTTTTCTTGCCTGTATGTTAAAGATATGTTTAAGTTCATGTTTATGTATGTTCAAAGAAGATTTACGTATGTTTAAGAATGAAAGATTGGGTCCAAAAGATATGTTTTCTGCTTCCAAGTTTCCCAGAATGTTTTAAGAACGATTGAAGATGTTTAAAGATACTGAGGAGTTCGGATTTGAGTCACGTATTTTCATGAATGTTCTTGCTTCTGGTGAATGGTAACATCTGAGCTTGACTCTATGTAATCGAAGATGCTAGTCGAATCAGAAGTTAAGTCTGATTTGATAGGAAGAACTGGTATCGTAGATGTCGTTCGTGATGTTGCAGCACCAAGTTCTTATTCAGATTTTGGTTCTTAAGTCAGCGACTGAATTTCATATTTAAAATCAGCAGTTTCATTTCAGCTGGTGTTTTTGCTACACATCAAATTTTGGTCAGATTTCACAGTATTAAATATTTCACTGCTGAGTCGCTTACGATTACTCGTTGACATCTGAGTTGACCAACTTGGTTGCGTTGACATCTGAGTTGACCAAGTCACAGCTGTTCTATTCCTAAACACTATTCCATTAGATACATCCGTTTCTTTTCCAAACACTGTTCCTACGTTGAAATCTGAGTTGACCCACGACATCTGTTTCAATGTTAGCGATGTAATTTTCATAGTCAGATCTGTTTCACGCTAATAGTACTATTCCTTGTTGTCACATCTGTTCAGCGTTACGCTCCAAATGAGAAATTTGTTTTCACAATAGAATCTGTTCTGTTTTCAAGTACAGTTTCCTTTAGAGAAATCTGTTCGCATTTCAGCGATTACTTTCCAGTAGTCAAATCTGATACTCAGTAAATTTTTAAAAGTGGGAAGCGAGTTTTAAAAGTAGTGAACCCTGATGATTTTCAAAGAAATTTCAAAGAAGATTTCAAAGGATAAGCAGTTTAAAGGAACAAAAGTTTATTTTAAGGATTTATGGCATAGATAACAGACGGTCATAAGGAAGGGTGAGTGCCTGGCTGACGAACCAGTGTGCCCCTTCAACAGCAGGAAGGATCAGGATTACGGATTGACGGATCTGTATACCCCTTCACATTGAGCTACATGCTAAGAACTGGTATCAGAAGTCATTTGATCAAGTGCACATTGGACCTAAGTAGAGCTTATAAGCCATAAATCATAAAGTTGAAGAAATTAATTGAAGGGATCTGGGTTATTGTCCCCGCATCCAAGCTATGAAAGAAAGTTTAAGATGTTTACGAAAGAATGCTTATGTTTAAATGATGTTCCTTTAAACTCAGTTATGTAAATGTTCAGATGTCCGCCTGCGTTAAATGACTTTGTTATTACTCAGATTTTGCTTGTTGAGACCCTAGGCTCATTAGTTTTTAAAATGGTGCAGGTGAGAAAGTTAAGGGACAAGCGGAAGGTGGAAGCTGAGACAGCTGAGTGGTGAAGTGTTTATCTATGGACAGTGTTTTCCGTGTCTTAGCTGTTGTTGTATTTATCTTAGACAGCTGTATTAGATCTATTGCAACAGTAGTGAATTCATATAGAATTTCAGACGTTGTAATATCGCAATCGAAGTATATATATGAAATCTGTTTTCCGCAGATTTTCAGTACTTGGCGCCGAACGTTTGTATGTCAGTTTTGTGTTGTGTTTCTAAATCTTTCTAAGTTATAAGAAATACAGCTTATAACAAAATGCTGTTTAGCTCTTCTTTTTATTTTCAAATTTTAATTCACCCCAAATCCGTGACCCCGTGGGTTCGGGCGTCACAACATGGTATCAGAGCAATTTTCCTGAGATAAACACATGCACTGTCACTTGCATCAGATTGTTGTGGATCCGGATCCGCCCCCCCGGTCAGGCAGCGGAAGAACAATAAACAGAGAACCGGGAGGCGATCAATACGAAAAATAATCAACATACTACGACATTCATAGGATGTTTTAGCGTGTTACCTCGCTGGCACTTGTGCCTGGCTCCAACCGGTGTTTCAAGAACCCGGCTCTTCTCGGTAGATTGCGGTAGTTACGCCAATCCGGTCCACGACCAGATCCGAGACTCCTTCGTCAGGCTGCACTAGAAGCCCTGACGAGATCAGCACGAACGGATTCTCCACGTCGAGTTGGCCGGAAACCAATTTTCCGGCGAAGACGGCGGCGGCGTGAGAGGAGGGAGAGAGGCGGCGTGTGCTTAGGGTTTAGGGTTGAGAGAGTTGAGTCAATTATGAAGTGTAGTCATTAAGTCCAATAATCACTATTAAATAGACTTAAAGGTAGACTTGGGCCGGTCCAACGGGCCCGGGTCCAAATGACGATATCTATCGCTGCGACTTCATCGTAACTCCGATCACCGATCAGATCGGACCGATCGACTCAGTTTCCAAAACTGAATGTTATGATGTGAAAAACAATTTTTCAGATCATCAAACCCCAAACAGCAAAATGACCGTTTTGCCCCTCAACAGCGTCCAATCCCGGTTTGACCCCTGTTGACTTTTAGGAAGTCGCACTTCCCAAAATCCTCTTCTCGTGCTCAACACATTGAGCTGAGTATCCGTGCGAGAATCTCGACTTGTGTGACCCTCAATGGTTCAGGGATACAGCTAGCCGTGGGTCCACAACCATTGTGGCTCCGGAATCACAATTCCGGACCTGCCCAACGGATCATGGTAAAGCGTCTAGCAACATCGCCCCATGATCCCCTAGGTATCACTGATAGTGCCTGCAAGAACCAGTCGGTCGTGGTTAGCGTACGATACGGTCCTTTCAATCCATATATCCCGATCAGATCAACGACCATTGGTAAATCGAGAGTCGCTAGAGATCCGATAGCTATGCATACATCTCGGAGATCGAATAGTGACATCGCGAGTGTAACTAGGTAAACACATTTACCTAAAACACTTCTAGTACTCTGGCCAGAGATTTGAACACTATTATCCCCTCAGATAGCATAGGATATCCACGCATGTCTGCGAGCGGTGAATCCTCGACAACTATGCATCGACTCCTACATGCATCGGGGTCTCACCCAATCCCAACGCCTGGTGACCCCAAATGAGTCGGCAAACGGGTCAAAGTGAGACGCCTATCATGTAGAGTCTCAATGACGTTTCGAGTCGTGAGGACTAATCAGTACAACCAAGACCTCGGACTTATCCACTCGACAAATGGTAACCACTTGGAAAGTCCGAACGAGGGTAGTTCGATAGATCACCAGGTCACTATCTATCTGCATGCTCAGAACATCACAATGTTCCCTACCAATGAAACATGGTACTTTGCATCGCAGATACTAGTCTCGAACTCGGGCGGCCTTATCCTCATTTTGACGGCCCAATCGACTAGGAACATGTTCAGAACACACAGCAACTATTAGATGTGTTTCATGATAGCCATCATACCCACTATCACATCTAACATACGCTTTAGTGTAATCTAGGTCTTTACTCAACACAATTGCAAATCATTACACACATAATGAAAGGAAAGAAAGGTGTCCTCTCTTGGACTCTTCCATAGAGAACCTCTTAAGTACGGTGTCGATGTAGGTAGCTTGGGTGAGTCCGAGCATCCGTTTAGATCTATCCCGATAGATCTGTATTCCAAGAATATAGGATGCTTCACCCATGTCCTTCATCGAAAATCTGCTAGTCAATCATACTTTAGTTGATTGCAACATTCCTACATCATTTCCAATGAGTAGAATGTCATCAACATAAAGTACCAGGAATGTTATAGCGCTTTTAACTACCTTCTTATATACACATGGCTCCTCGGGATTCTTGATGAAACTGAATTCCTTAATTGTTTCAATTAATCTCAGGTTCCAACTTCGTGATGCTTGTTTGAGACCGTAGATCGATCTCTGGAGCTTGCATACCTTATGCTCGCTTCCAACAGATGTGAAACCCTCAGGCTGCGTCATATAGATCTCTTCCTTAATGTTTCCATTAAGGAACGCATTTTTCATATCCATTTTCCATATCTCATAGTCGTACCATGCGGCTATGGCTAACAATATTCTAATTGACTTGAACATTGCGACGGGCGAGAAGGTTTCATCATAGTCAACACCTTGCCTTTGAGTGTAACCTTTCGCGACCAGTCGTGCCTTGAAGGTCATTACCTTACCATCAGGCCCAAGTTTCCTCTTGTACACCCATTTGCACCCAATAGGAACAATTCCTTCGGGAGGGTCAACGAGAGTCCAAACTTGGTTTGCATGCATTGAGTCAAACTCAGACTGCATTGCTTCAAGCCACAAATTAGAATCAGCATCGGAAATTGCCTCCTTGAAAGTTCTTGGATCAGATCCAACAACTTGATCACCTTGATCATCTTCAAGGAGAAAACCATATCTCTCTGGAGCTCTAGGAATCCTTTCGGATCTCCTAGGTGCGACCATATCTGGTACTGGCTCAGTAGGTGTGAGAGATTCACTTGGTACTTCAATTGGTTCTCGAACCTCTTCGAGTTCTACTATTCTGCCCTTTCTATCAAGTAGAAATTCCCTTTCCATGAAGGTGGCATTCCTAGAGACAAACACTTTTGTCTCACTGGGATAGTAGAAATAGTATCCAATGGAATTCTTTGGATACCCAATGAAGTAGCATAAGATGGATCTCGTATCCAGTTTATCTCCCACTGTCTGCTTCACGTAAGCAGGACATCCCCAAATCCTCATAAATGAGTACTTGGGTGGTTTGTCCATCCATATCTCATACGGAGTCTTATCCACTGCCTTGGTGTGGATATTGTTCAACAACATTACCGCCGTTTTGAGCGCGTAGCCCCAAAACGAGGTCGGAAGCTCA
>KQ995714.1:16104-38896 GCA_001598015.1 Dorcoceras hygrometricum
CACCTCTAGTATCATCACATCACGACTAACCAAGGCCAAAATTTAATTCGTGACCGGACGAAACGTCCTCGAGGATCCTCAAGTTCCAATCTGGAACTTGAGAATTATTTAACTATTACTTTTGATTTTAGTACTACATACGATGAGGACACTTTCGACATCCTGAGATGGTGGGCCCAAAAGAAACAAGTATATCACATTTCGTCTTTAATGGCAAAGGAGATTATTGCTTGTCCTGTTTCAACGATTGCGGTGGAACAAGCATTTAGCATGGGAGGAAACACGCTGGACGAGAGGAGATCTACCATTAAGCCGGAGAATTTGGAAGCCCAATGTCTTCTTCTTCCTAGTAAGGAGTAATGTTCGAACTTGACTTCTGTTTAACTTCCGAAAGGTCTGTTAGCAGTAATTTCCTTTTCATTTTTGCGAGAGGTTTGATATCAGTAACCTTCATTTTCAAGAGAGTGACATCCATAGACAGATGCTTACTGTTCATTTTCCCGACAGTTACTTACTGTTCATTTTCCCGACAGTTACCTACTGTTCATTTCCTATAGGGTGATATCTGTTGACAGCTTTGTTCATTGTTCCCCGAGAGATATCTGTTGACAGCTTTGCTATTGTTCCCCGAGAGATATCTGTTGACAGCTTTGCTATTGTTCCCCGAGAGATATCTGTTGACAGCTTTGCTATTGTTCCCCGAGAGATATCTGTTGACAGCTTTGCTATTGTTCCCCGAGAGATATCTGTTGACAATTTGTTCATTGTTCCCCGAGAGATATCTGTTGACAGCTTTGCTATTGTTCCCCGAGAGATATCTGTTGACAGCTTGTTCATTGTTCCCCGAGAGATATCTGTTGACAGCTTTGCTATTGTTCCCCGAGAGATATCTGTTGACAGCTTATATCAGTAGTCATTCGATTGAGTGCAACGGGGCCTATTGGGAGAACTTTTGAGCCATAAGTCTGACGAAAAATATTGATGGTGGGATCTGAGTTTTTCCCCACAGTAATGTTTACGATGATATTTTATGTTTGATATTTCCTTTAAACTATGATGTCATATGTATGTATTGCGCCTGCATTTAGTGCTTTGTTATTCTCAGTTTTGCTTGCTGAGCCCCCAGGCTCACTAGCATTCTTGGTGCAGGTGAGTCGACATCGGAGAAGATGGGAGGTGGCGTCTGAACCAGTGGCGATGTGCGAGTGTTTATCGAAGGCCTGCGTTTCCGCGATGTTCTTTTGTAGTTATTGTTTTGTTGTCCTTGATCTTAGACAAATCTGTATTGAGATCTGTTACAACAAAAATGAATTCAGATAGAGTTCAGTAGTTGTAATATCGCGATTTCGCATTTTGTACTTTGCAAGTGGTAATGAAATCTTGTTTTATTTTCTTGGCGCCAACGGTTATTATTTCGATTTTTATTTGAGCAAGGCAATACAGCTTGTTCTATTTATGATTCAGCCCTTCTTTTTCCTCTTTTAATTCCTCTTCTTTGATCCCGTGACTCCCATGGGGTTTGGGTGTTACATAAAGTCTCCTCTGAACTGAACTCCACGATCAGGACAGCTCGATGAGATCAGCACAGCTTGACCTAGATCAGAACAGCTTGATCATATCAGCATGGCTCGACCCAGATCAACACACCACGCCTCTGATCTAATTGCTTCAGAACCTTTCATCCTTGAGCCACCTGACAACAGTTAATAGTAAGTTTTTAATCTTGTCCCTTGTCTGATTGTAGTTCATGAATTTCCAAGATTTTCACGAGTCATTATTCACGAGTGTGAGCCTTTTGTGTGCATATCTTGGCTTCCTTCATATTCTCTTTCTGGTGTATTTGAATGCAAAGGTTGGGTACTGCCAACAATCTATGAGCTATTAATATCTGCAAGTGTGTGTGGGTTTATTTGGCTTGGATGAGGAAAATATCATTGAAAATTCAAAAATTATTTAACGTGAAGGTTGATTGAATCAGCTTGTGATTCAAATCACAAAGTTGAAAATATGAATGCATTTCTGTTGCTTCTGTTAAGCCTTATGACAACATCAAACATGCCTTTTGTGAATAAAAAACTTAAATGTCATTTACACTCCATGTATGACTAGAGTGATAAGGACTAGTAATAGTCCAATTGATTCGGCACAAAACTAAACTAAAATCATCCGATTATGTATTTTATTATAATTTTTTGGCTGATAAAGGGTGCAAATAGTGTAGATGTTGTTGGTATCTCGGAGGATTAAAATCATGGCTCTTAATTTGCTAAGTTACATATTTATTCATTAATTATATTTATTTTTGGTAACTATATACATATACTATATGTATACATTAGATGTCGAAACCATTTGAATTTGGAAAAAAAAACTTGTGAAGAAAGAGCACACACTACTACCCTAGGGATATACACACGCACACATATTACATGTCGAAAGTTCGAAACCATTTGAATTTGGAAAAAAAAACTTGTGAAGAAAGAGCACACACTACTACCCTAGGGATATACACACGCACACATATTACATGTCGAAAGTTCGAAACCATTTGAATTTGGAAAAAAAAACTTGTGAAGAAAGAGCACACACTACTACCCTAGGGATATACACACGCACACATATTACATGTCGAAAGTTCGAAACCATTTGAATTTGGAAAAAAAAACTTGTGAAGAAAGAGCACACACTACTACCCTAGGGATATACACACGCACACATATTACATGTCGAAAGTTCGAAACCATTTGAATTTGGAAAAAAAAACTTGTGAAGAAAGAGCACACACTACTACCCTAGGGATATACACACGCACACATATTACATGTCGAAAGTTCGAAACCATTTGAATTTGGAAAAAAAAACTTGTGAAGAAAGAGCACACACTACTACCCTAGGGATATACACACGCACACATATTACATGTCGAAAGTTCGAAACCATTTGAATTTGGATTATTTTATCATCATACCCCATCCCATGTCGAATTTTCAAATTACATCCACATTCATATATCAATTGGGTGATTGGTATTCATATCCTATTCATTATGCAATTAACACCTACAATTACTCTCTTCAAATTTGGTTAGTTTTCGACAAAATTATAATTATTTTTATCAAATTCTCAAGATAATATTAGAAAATTAAAGATAAATATCAGTAAATAAAATATTTCATGATATATGAAAAGAAGTTATAAAAATGTTTTATCTATCATAATTATATACAAATGCAGTAATATCCTGGGTCATTTAAAAAAGTAAACTCATTCCTATGTTATTTAAAAGGAATGGAGTTGACTTTTTTTATTTTTGGCAAAAAGATTGATTTTAAGAGTATTTTAATCTTTTTACATGTTTGATATTTGAAAATTATAGAACATGATTGATTTGAGTTAGTCTGGATTCGAGCCCTGGTACAGGGATTGGGAAAGAGCTCTCATACCACTATACCAACTGTACATATTTAACATTTAATATAACTAATATATAAAATATATAAACCAATTGAGTCGAGTTTTGGGTCGAGATTAAATCACTGGGTCGAGTTACATTTCTGGATGGGTCGAGTCTTTTATGAATTGAGTCGTGAACTTGTACTGGGTGGGTCGTGAAATTGCATTGGATGGGTCGTGAAATTGTACTAGGTGAGTCGTGAAATTGAACTGGGTCGTGAAATTGCACTGGATGGGTCTTGAAATTGCACTGGATGCGGGTCGTGAAACTGGGTCGTGAAAAGTGGATCGTGAGATTGGGTGAAATTGCAGCGGTGGGTCGTGAGACTGGGTCGTAAGAGGTGAAATCACAACGCTGGTCGTGTGGGTCAATTTGGTCACAATTTCTCGTTCCCTTCCTCGAATTAATCTGTCTATAGCTCCCTTTTTCCTCAATTTCCCTAATATCCTCATATTCGTCGGAAATTGTTTATGTCTGCCTTCTTCGAGTTAGAATGTGTACTGGATAAACACCAGCGCCTGCAGTATGGGCTTGCTTCTTTATTTTCCGGAATTGAATGCATTTTTTAAGACTGGATTGCTAATTTCCCATTTAGTCTTGTTTGCTGGCTTGAAATAATAGTAATTTATTTGGAGTTTATAATTGTAATACATAATATGTGGCCTCACCCCATTTACACCATGGTCTAACTCAGTCAGCACCTACACTAGATCGTAGATTTCGCCATTCCCTCCAATCTCTGCTCCGCAATCCACGAATATGGTGTCAATGTCGATGATTTGGACGGCGTGGATTCCTGCTTGATCGGCACAGGCAATGGAGGGATCATTCGTATCCAAAGCCAGGACAGCCATTCATTCTGCGGCCGCTAAAGCGGAGAAAGTCTTCACGGATATTAAGAAATCCGATTCCATCACTAATCGAGGTACACACGCTCGCCTCCTCTAGTTAAGATATATGTACGGTAAGTTCATTTACTAAAGTTAGGATTCACTTACTTTGTTAACGTTTGTTTGTTTTTTGTTTTAATTGAAATTGATTTGATTCATTAATGGAGAAGATTTAGAAGACCGATCGCCGAGAGAATCAACGCCGGTGTTCCTGCAGGACGCTGATGGACCAAAGGTGATTGATTGCGTTTCTCTTCTCGGATTTTTTTTAAATATTGTTTCGATTATGGACGATGTTTGATCGGGTTATGAATTGTATGGGGAGGGGGGGGGGGGGGGTCTCGTTTTATCTGAATTAATTGTAACGACTAGGTGATGACATTGAATCGGGATTTTATTTTTGTCTGAATTGGAAATTCTTTTGTCAGTTTCCTTTAGTTGAGCATATGACGTGTGAAATAGTTGTTTTTCAGATATTTTGAAGGCTTTTTCTACCATGGCATCATGCATGAGAATGCGTTTTTATGATTTTATACTGCTGTTAATGTCATGATGCAGAATTGTTGGTAGATAAATTTTTTTCTTCTTGGGCTGCAGGATATCCATGAAGCAAAAACTCAAAGAGAGAGGCCTAGACCTATAAAAACAAAGCAAGACTGGCATGAGAGATTGAGAAATATAAGAATAGGCAAAAAGGGGCCTGAGGAATTTGAAAAGCCTGGTAATTCAACAATGGCATATGCAATTTTTGATGAAAATTTATACTTCATGGGTGAGAGAGAATTCTCTCCTTCCAACGTAAGTCAGACTTCTTAGTTTTGGCCATTTCATTGCCAGGATTTTCAAGTTATTTTTCATTATCTTGTTCAATCAGTCAAAAGCTTGAATTATCCATTTGTCGATATGACAAATGGGAGTTACAACTTTTTGGCTCATTTTGGCATCTGATGCAGTCATAGTTAGTTCACGGGTCGGAATCTAATGCTAAAAATGCCTTGGTTCCCTGTATCACATCATTAGCTTAATCCTTTGACATTTGCCACATCATGATATTGCTTATGTTTTTCTTGGTTCGTGATGCATGAATTACAGTATCCGACCATGTTTGGTATCAATCCTATTCCTGGTTGGAATGACGAAGTTTCTTCAGATGAAATATAGAGATTCTCCTTTTCATTTATTAAGGAAGGTTTGGTGCCCTTACAGGGGTCAGAAGAGGGAGTTATACCAGAAGGTTCAAAGAATGCGAGCAAAGATAGCATACCATCATCAGCCATTGTGAAACAGTTAGCTGTAGCAATCGAGTAAGAATTTTCCTGGTTAGAGTCTGGAGTATATTTATTTTCATCTTGTCCACCCTTACTGATTGCATCATAGCTAAAGTTGTGGCCACTGACTATCTTGGGTACCCTTGATGTAACAAATCAAATAGCTCTATTTGAAGATAGAAGATTTTGAGTAGGCTCCTTCTTGTTCAGTTAAAGATAAAGCTGAAATAGCTTTTTGTTATTTATAATTCATCATTCTTTCATAAATACGTTGGTGTTTATGTTTCTGTGATGAGTCCATTGCTGTAACTGTTGAAATCTGCCATAATTCTGGGTTTGCTGCTTTTCAGGACTGGTATAAGCTACGACTCCATGAAGGAACTCCTTGCCTCATCCAGAGGCTCATCACCAATCAGAAAGAGAGCGAGTTTGAGATTTTCGGCAATGAAGTCACTTGTGCTACGTGAAAAGGAAGATAAGTGGACCAGTGAATTTGGTGCTGACGAGAAAGTTGTTTCTGTGATAAATGCATTGCTGAACACAGGTATACAATTTGATTGTCAGCAAATCCTGTCTAGATTTGAAGGCTAATATGAATTATTTCAGCTCCATGATTTATGTTGATTTCACTTTTGGTGTAATATCTGCAAGATACTCGCAGAAGGAAGCTTTTCCGGGAGTACTTTTTCTGGTTTGGAAGCACAGACAAATGCTGCATCTTTACTTAAGGATATTCATGGTGCACCCGTAGAAAGTTTTGTAGTTAAGCTCTCTGAAGCAATTGGCTGCTTAAAAACACTGCGAAAAATGGCATCTTTTTGGTCCAGAGTAGTTGATGAGGTAATTGTACTTAACAGAATGGAAGTTTAATCTGCATTATCATATACTGTGGCTTTGGATCATACCCAAATATATTTTTTATGTGTATTTTGCTCATCTTTAATATCTGAAATTTCTACAATCCATCGTATACCTCATTACAGTTGAAGCAAATAATAGTTTTTGTTGATGGACAAGCTCCAATAAGAAGGTTTGTTGAAGTATGAGATCAATGGAGCATTCAAGTATCACTTATGAATTTTCCTTTATTTCTTGCTTTACCAGAAAAGTTCGAAACATGGACTTGCATACTCTGTGATGTGCACGAATTTACTTCTCTACACTCTCCACATCTTTGATTTTTCAAAATCAGATGAAGTTCTGCGGGCTTTCTTTGAATCTATCTCATAATTTATTTACTCTGTTGTTTTCCTCCTGCAGCTGAGAAGACTTTGGTATCAAGGACAGTATATTCCTGGAATTCCCATAGACAATATTCCAGACCTGAATTCATGTCTTTTATACCAGCAATTACAGGTCATCAACCGCTGTATTTCCAGAAAAAGTCGCTATTCTGCTGCCATTGAATCATTAGAAAATGTTACAGCTCAAGCTAGTTCAATAGCCCAGGAATCTTCAGCTTCTGAAAGCACACCCCCCCTAGATCCTTGTATTTATGCAAGAACTAAGTCTGGAGAACTTGTGCTTCGGTTAGGAGCTGATAAAGTGTGTGACAATTTAACAATGCTCGAAACTGGGGAACGTATATATTCACCTGTGATGCAGGTTGGTCAGACATAAATCATAACGATAAAGTAATTGTATTTTAATCATTTCTCATTTTTTGGCTTATGCACTTACTTATAGGAACCTCCTTTGCTAACAGAAGACCTTATCAAGGAAACAGAGGAGTTTGTACTTCGAACTGGAAGGTTAGTATAAGCAAACGACCTCTTGCCTGATATATGTATGGTAGTTGTTGCACTCGAGGAACTTAAGCCTAAATCATTGTCATCAATTTTAAACTACTTCTTTGTTTCAACACACGTTCACTGGATTTGGTGGATCAGTGTAACCCATGGGTTGTCACTTGTTGTGATGTTGTGTTTTAAGACTGTTTTGATATTTTTGTCTTGTTGAAAATGGCATTTTCTCACATGCTACCTTGAAAAAAGAATTCTATAACCATAAATAATCACCGAAAATTTTTATCTTGCCCTGTGTTTGTGCATGTCCCTGGATGCTGCTATGTGTCTGCATCAAGTGTTTGTGCATGTATATGGTGCTTGAAGTGGCTGATAGTCGTAGATGGAACCAGATACTAGTTGAATGATTATATCGATTCACAGCAAGCTATATGGTGCATGTTCTGACTTTTGCTACTCTATCAACTTTATTCATATTTTTGTGCATCACAAAATCTTGGTTTATGACTAAAATTACTGATAAATGTGAAATGATCTATTTGGAAGCATTCATTTCATTAAATCCTGACTTGGTTAAACATCCGAGCTTTTTTCGGCTCCTAAAGATGGTGACTTCTAGGTTTTGGTTGACAACTTGGACCAATAACAAAAGGTGGAAGATTGGAAAAGCCTATGAGTACAGCTGGACGAGGACGACGAGGGTTTTTCTCTTAGTTAAATTTTTGGAACACCGTTGGATTTGAAATAGTTTACTAGTTCAATCAAGTCAGACAGTGGAAATAGTTTACTTGATCAATCAAGTTAGACATTTGATTTATGTTCTTTCTAATAATTTGATGTTCAAGGTTTCACTTTGTTTACAGTACTAGTGCATGGGCAGTTGTGTTTGGCTGAACTAGTTTAATTTTTGTTTTATTTTAAGGGCTTGCGGATTATCTGCAAATCTTTTTTTTTTTTTGCCACTATGATTCTCCTTGTTCTTGTTTGTATGAAGAGGCTGGTAGTAAATAATGTGGAACGTTTCACCTCTTATGATTCAATTTCTCTGATACCCCACCTAGATGCAGGGATTGTCCAATTCAAAGAAAAGGTGTATGATATACCTATTTTCTAATGTCAATGTTGAGGACTGAATAACCGTCTCTTTGTCTCTGTAATATTCTTAGGTGCTTTTTCTGACTTGAGTTGCCTGCTTTTATTTGGCCAGTCTTGGAGCTGGGTGCTCTCAACTACTTTCAGACATGCAGGCCTTCAAGGTGTGTTTCATGATGATGTGCTTCGAGAAATAGACTATGGGAAAATTTTGCCACTTTCGAACCTAATTGGCACTGCTATATTTGTCAGGCCGCGAATCCAGGTTGCATATTAGAAGATTTTGTTAGATGGCACTCCCCTCCTGATTGGATGGAAAATGATTCCATCAGTGATTTGAATGATATCCCTGACTGTAGTGATGCGTTGTCTGTCAAAGGGCAACTTAGTCAGCGAATGCAAAAGGAAGGTAATACTCTTCTGATGCTGAACGTAACTAATCATCTGCATCAGCTATTAGCTTTTCAGTATTTGAATACAGCTAAGTTCCCTTTCAATTTCTTACTTTGACTGAATCTTGACGTTAAATGAGGATTGCTCATAGTAAGTAGATAAGCAGTCTATTTTGTTGCATCTGGTGGGAAAGAATATCAGTGTCAAAAATTTACTTACACAATGGATGCTTGGGTTTGGTTAATATATTCTTGCCTTGGTTTTGCAAGCGGGCGAGTGACTTATTTGGAAGCAACAAGGGTAACTGCAATTATTACTTTTTCATGTTCCAATCGATGAAATTCTATGGTTGGAAATTATTGTTTTTAGCAATGATCATAGCAACTCAGGTTTTAAGTTACATTAGAGAATACAGAATGGAAATATTACTTGATGTGCTTGTGGGTAAAGGCTGAAATGTTAACAGCTCAACATTGGCTTTCTGAGTAACATTGCTTCATACTAGAATGCTTAATATGCAAGGCCATTGTTTTGTAAATACATGTCATGAACATTATGTTCTGAAGCCTATCGGTCAATCAAATTTATGACTTCTTTATAGGCAATTTATGGCGTGAACTGTGGGAGACATCGAAACCTGTGCCAGCAGTGAAACAATCTCCACTTTATGACGAGGATTTAGCTGTGTAAGCTTCACAAAATAGTAACAACGTCAATCTGAATTTTTATGGATATCTTAAGCAATGTTGCCAAAACCATGTAGGGAAGGTATACTGAACTATCTGGATGATGTCTCACCTTCTGAGATTTTCAAGCAGCTCTTCATTGCTGTAGTAAGTTTCCTCGAGCCTTTAAATTGCATGCCTCACGGCCAAGGTGCAACTTCATGTAACAACTGCGCCTTGCATGCCCCGTGATGCACATTAAATCATTTGTTTCTGTTGAGCTTTTAGTAACTTGGTGACTCTAGATATCTCTTTTCTGGATTTCCAGTTGGGTTCGGGGCTAGTAATTGCTGAGGCCACCATCTCCACAAGTTCAAGCTTGTCGAATTTGTTCAATGATTGCAAGAACTATCTGGTTGCAACTTGTCAAGGAAAATCATGGGTTGAGAAACTTGACGACATATGCCAGGTAAGTTTTATACTAGTGTCAGATGCAAATAAATATTAAGACAACTTGTAAGTACATTCATTACAGGTTTATGAAACGATGGAGACAATGCTAACAAATCAAGACGAAGTTATTAAGATCACTAATCAGCCCGAAGATGCAAATGCGACAGGTGACCTGAGAAACCGGTTCAAGAAGCTTAGTTTAATATTTGGTGGCAAATCTAGGAGCTTGTCGAAAACTCCATCCAAAAATAACGAGGAGAGTTCTTTGCTCCAGCCGTTCTCGATATTTTCTAAGAAGCCTCCAAAGCCCAATGCTTCTCCCTGTGATAAACCTGCGAGCTCTGTCGACAATCGGACTATTGTATAAGATTAAAATTTTGTGTATATATTTCTAGAACATTTAAAAATGTGCAAAAATGTTTGATATCTTTTTTCAGCGTATTAGAAAAGCAACAGCTTGCTCATGGAGGAGTAGTTGAAGCCTGTAGATCTCCTCATGAACAGTTAATGATTCTCGAAGTTATCACTGTATCTTGCTTTGCCATCTGGTCGGTACATCTGCAAAAATCTTTTATAACATATCATGTCCCAATTTTCTGCATCATCGCACCTTGGGTTAAAATATCGAAGGCAGCGAAATAAACATCAATTCTAAACATCAAATTTAGAGTGTCTCCAGTTGGCCTGCGTTCTTTAAGCAGCCTCTAATTGCAAGTAGAAGCACATAACTTCCTCTGAACGTTTTATTAAAATAAACTTGTATATACTGGAGCTAAATTCACATGATGCAACATTTTGTTGGGTTAAAGGTACATACATGGACAACCAGAATTAATCTCAGTGATTTAGTATCCTAGAGCAAACTGTTGTGACCTAAACTTCTTTTCTGCAGACTCTGTGTTCAGTTTCAATCAATTTTCAATTTATGACGAAGCGTCACTTCCTACGATCAAATATTAATTTCGAAGGACCCACGTTGTAGCTTATTAACACATGAAAGTAATAGTTTTTGTTAATGAGGTACCATGTACCGTAAGCAATGAATGTGATCGTTGTTTTAATAATAATCTTCTACCATGGACCTCACATGGGCCTACGGTGGTACAATGCACAAGAATCGATCCATTTCAAGAATCATATGGGAATAATGAATGATTAAATCATCGATTGAACCCAATTATAAAAGTAATATATTAGCTGCACTGCACCAGTATTCCGTCCAACTTAAAGTTTCTGAAATAAGTCGTGCATTTCCAGATCAAAAGTCCCAGCATAACCAGAAATAGTGATGTTCACAACATCTATCATTAATTGAAAATAGCAATGCCAGCTATATGCGCGTCTTCTGTGGCTCAAAGCAAGATAAACTAGATCGTAAAGAGAAAATGCAGCTACTGCATTAATTGTGAAGAGTCAGATGAGAAGAAAAGACAGTGGGGAATATAAAATCTTCAACCGTAACGTTGAAAGTTTGTTCTTGTGTCACTCTATATAAACTCCTGATTTTGAGTTCCACATCCATCAAAACTTGGTTTCAACTTTCATATTGGTAGATTCCCAGTAATATGACTCGTAAACTTTTTCTTCTTGCTCTCTTGGGTGTGCTTGTTTGCTCTGGTAATGCAAGGAAGCTCCAGCATGGCTTTGAGGGTTCGTTTTATGATGTCAAGAATTTCTTTCACGGCCCTGGAAATGGACCATATGGTGGCATTGGGGCGGGAGGGGGTGGAGGTGGCGGAGGTGGTGGCGGAGGGTGGGGTGGTGGCGCTGGCTTCGGTGGAGGGGCAGGTGCCGGAGGTGGTGGTGGATTAGGGGTTGGAGGAGGATTTGGAGGAGGTGGTGGCGGTGGTGCTGGTGGAGGAATAGGTGGGGGTTCTGGTTCTGGTGGAGGGGTTGGCTTTGGTGGAGGACAAGGGGGTGGCAGCGGGATTGGAGGAGGGGGTGGCGGAGGTGGTTTAGGCGGAGGTGGTTTAGGCGGTGGTGCTGGTGGCGGCGTCGGGTATGGATTCGGCGGAGGAGCAGGTGGTGGATTGCCTTGATGCATGGCGCCACAAATCTACAATGTTGAAATTTATTAAAGTTTAAATAAATTATAATAAGCTGTGTATGCGGATCTTATATTCAATTATTCCATTCTCTTTTTTATATATTTTTTAAATTGAAGATACATTTCTTTAAACTTCACTTATGATTTATGATGAATATATAGAATTGAGAACAAATTCTACCAGATATTAGTTTGATTTTCTTTTAATTACATGAATGAAGCCCACTAAGTTTTGTTAGATTGTGTGGTTTGAATTATATCAATTCATGAACTTAAGATTTGTTTTTATTTTTTTTGTCACAAAACTAAACAAGGGTAAATAAATAACTGAATATATCAAACTCATTTCATACTTTTGCTTCTAGAAATCAAATCAAATATTGCACATCATCTTATATTTGTTCCTGAACAGTAGTCAACTTCGTTTTAATATCACAACCCGCAATATAATTTTTATTTGATATGATATTTATCATCAATTACCGAAATCTACATTTTTATAGTAGCCTAAAAATTTGGTTGGAAACTTAATCATTCAAACTTGTACTCGTATATATGTACATGTTATAGGATCGAGCGTTTGGCGTTTTATCAAAAGTTATAGCTGGTGGTAACAATGTAACTTCAATTTTTTAAACTGTATAGTAACACAAGCGTCACGGTTCGATTGTTCTACCTAGCAGAGACAATTATTGTACTCCAACAATCTCTCTTTCAATAATTGCACTCCTTGCAATCAATTGAAATCGAATCCATGATCTTGGCTCTGATACCAATTGTAGGAACGATCGTTTGCCGCTTTACCAAAAACTATAGCTGGTAGTAACGGTGCAACTCCAATATTTTAAACTGTATAGCAACACAAGCGTCATATTAGAGATAATTATTGCATTCCAACACATATTGGTGGCTATGGTTCGTTTACTCGATTAAAGTATCTTAATAAACTAGATAGAGAATGAATGATACAGTTAAATTATGCTTTTAATAACCTTTTGAATCCATTTGGGTGATTCAAACGGATTAGAGTATATGGACCTGCCATTATTTAAAAAATTGATGTTTTATTTATTATAAACATTTAAACTTTATATTAATTATTGAACAATATTATATAGTTGTGTAAAATGTGTGAAAGTATTATTTATGTAGTGAGATTTGATTGTGTAACTTAGTCACTTGTGGATGCGTTTCTCTAAATTTAAAAATTAATAGGACTGCTCAAAAGATAAAACAAAATTAAAGTAGGAGATTATTCAACTTAGAAAGAATATACTATAGAAAAACACATTATTACTTTATTAGCGATGACAAAAATAAAAAAGATATAACAATTTTAAAAATATTTTGATAGGATCGTAACCACAAAATCAGAGTTTAAAGAGGGTGAATAAACTCTTTTGAAATCTTTTGTGTTTAAAACGATTTTTAGGACTCATGTGGGTTAATAACTGAATCTAGTACTCAATCTAATCTGTTTTCTTGATAAATAAAAATATTATACGGAAGATCTCAATTAAGTAGTGAGTTAAAATGCGATAGTATGCAAACCGAAATAGTAAGAACAGATTAGAGTTGTGAATTTTTTCTAAAAGTTCGAAGGCAGCACCTTCTATGTCCCACCCCCCCTTTTTCAAACTGGAAGGCTTCACTGGAAAACTTGAATTTATACAAAATTTTGTACAAACTCACCTCAAATGGGACTTACCACACTGCCCAAACTGAGACTCCTAGAACCATCTATCTACACTTATTTAACGTCTCTGTGCTAAGACTTACATTTGAACATTTTGATTTACATTCACACAACTAATCTGTTTCGCTCAGCTCTCGGATATGTAAGTGAATGTGTAACGCTCAAAAGTCCTGATTACGTGAGAATGAGTGTATGATTAGGGAAAAAATTATTTTTAGAAAATTATATGTCATTTTATTTGATTACGTGATAATTTTATGTTTTAAGATTCTCATGTCATTTTAGTAGCCTGTTTTGAGTTTCAGATGCATGGATGAGACTTGGGACGACCGAGGTGTAAGTTTATTTAAAATTTTAAGCCTTCTATTTTTAAGAGCATTTTATTGTTTTAAGCAGTATTTACGAAAAGTAAGATTTTTATGTATATTTGTCGAGGGGAACCTATTTTTCGCCTGTACGGACTATTTTAATGAACTTTACTACATTTTAAAAATTTCAGGATTTTATATTACGAAAATTAGAGGTTTAATGTCTAAACTTTGAGTTTTAATTAGCATTTTAATTAGTGGGGACTATTGAGGGAAAACTCTATTTTCCTTACTTAAAATATTGAGAGGGGTCTTTTGGTACACTTCATTTTACAACCCTAAGTATTTTGAAAACCCTAGCCTCCCTCTCCCTCTCATCCTCACGCCTCCACCCCTCCCCTCTATCTTGAGTTTCTTCAATTTTGATGTGATTGCAAGGTTTGTTCGTCCCAATCTCTTGTCATTCGCTCCGATAACGCGTATTTCTCGTAGTTCTCCAAAAAGGCACGCTCTATTCTTCCTTTTCTCACCATTCAAATCATATTATACTGCTTTTAAATGATGTTGCATGATTTGTATGTGTTATGATTAGATATACGTTTTTCGTTTGACATCCATGCATGTATCACGATTTTTAACACGTACTTGATTCATTTCTTGTGATTCTTCGGTCATGGGCGATTCATAGGGCCGAGGGTTGTTCATGCCGGGATTCATGGTCGGGTTTGGTTGGTCTCGGTAGTTATCCCATCGAGTTAGGATCACGTGGGTCCAAACAGGGAGTGATTTGGTCAATGAATGAATTAGTTACGAATTTTATGATCAGCACGTATCCTGGCTTGTCGTTTGTGCGTGACAGTAGAGTTGTTGGGGTCGGGTAAGTCTCTCTATGCGGTATGTATGGTCAAGTTTGATTGAATGAGATATCTCATTGAGTTAGGGTCACGCAGGTCCAAACGGGGAGCGATTTGGTCAAGGGACTAGTTAGTTATGAGTTTTATGGCTATCACGTGTCCTGGTTGCATTTTGCACGCGAGCAGCGGGTTTGCAGACATCAAGTTGATCGTGTCGGGCATCTTGGTCGGTTATGGTTGGTTCCAGGAGCTAGCCCATCGCGGTAGGGTCACATTGATCCAGATGGGGAGAGATTTGGTTAGGAAAGGGATTTTTAATAAATTTTACGATTTAGCCGCTCAAACTGCATCTCGTCGGGGCAGGAAATGTGAAGTCGGGTTTTTGAGGCCTAGGGGCAGCCTAATGTCATGAGTTTACAATGATGATTTTAAGTTAATTTTTGATGTTTTAGCAAATTTTAATGTCTGATTTCTAAGTTATAGGAACGAGTACTTTTAATAATTTTGAAATGTAATTTTTAGTTTAATGGGCCAAGCTGAGTTTTGCGTTAAGTTACATCTTAAGATCAGGTCTAGGCTTTGGGCTTAGAGTTAGTGGGTTAGTAACTTGAACCAGTCCTTGATCGGGGGAAGAAAATGTAGAAGCCCATAAATATATATTTAATTATATATGTAGTATTTTACGTATATGATTATGCATTTTTTTAAAGGAATTAAATATATATTGATGGGCTAAGCCTTTTAAATTGCATGTTTTATGACGTACACGCATCATGAAATATTTATGAAATGTTAAGGCATGAAAGGAAAGAAATTATTTTTGAGGGATTGAAGTGGTTTGTGACAAGTAATGATGAGCGAAATCTGGATACCGGGTCCGATGAACCTCTGTTAATGTTATAATGAGCTTATGGATCCATGTGCTCATGGCATGGTGAAGTGGCAGCATAGAGGTGTGACGGATCCTGAGGTAAGGTCGGTGAACCGCATCGCCACGTACGTGGTTCTTATGATTTTTCAATCGTTAATGTAATGGCCCACACATAATGGATACGACTCACACGTCTTTTATCTTATGTTATGTTCATGCCTCATTATGTTATGATATACGATAATGTACTGTTACGAATAGTTTTGATGCCATGATTTACGATCATTCATGCATGCATGTTTTAAAGCTATTTTACGATATGTATATGCTTGCATGTGGTTTATTATATGTACCTTGTGAGTATCAGATAGAGCATGATGGACCTTTAGGCTCACTAGGTTTAAATGGTGCAGGTGACACTGCAGATGATTTTATTCCGATTGATGGTGAGGACTTCTGATCTTCCACTGCAGCTGCTACCCCGTGACCACTAAGATGCTCCCATTTTATTTTATCAGACATTTTCAGATTCCGCAATATTTTATTTACTCTGATTTTGAGACAGAAAGAATGATGTGATTTTTGATATATTTATTTATTTATTTATGTTTTAAAGTGATGTTGAGAAAAGATTTTAATGTTTAAACAATAATTTTAAAGAATGTTTATTCCGCATTTTATTTAAAAAAAAGTTTCTAGAGTACGGTTCGTTTCATTTGGTATCAGAACGGTGGTTCTGGTGAGGTACTAGCTTGCTGCGTGGAGCTCGGAAGTCGCACTGCCAGTCTGTAAGTTTTAGGGGTTTACGATTCATATTTATTTCTGCATGATGCGTGTTCTATTTCTGCATTAGTTTTACCATAGGAGTTTAAGATTAGAAGCCTAGTCATGCACTTGGATTTATGCGAAGGGTTTTGGGTGACAGTATGCCTCCCAGACGCGCCAGAGATCCACAGGATGATGAAACACCTCCTCCTCCTCCTCCGTAGTTGAAGCCTTATGAGAGAGATAGTGTGTACATGCTAGCCGGGATCACCAGGTTGCTAGAGAGGCAGTCGGAGCGATCTGGGAAGTCTCATGAGGAGGATGTGGCTGAGAGGTTTCGCAAGCAGGGACCCAAGGAGTTTGCTGGGACTACAGATCCACTAGTTGCTGAGGAGTGGATCCGTTCTCTGGAGACCATCTTCTCTTATATGGGTCTCCAGGATGCTGAAAAGTTTCGGTGTGTCATCTTTATGATGAAGGGAGATGCAACACTTTGGTGGGAGAGTGCCGTGGTTGGATTGGTTTTGGAGGAACTGACCTGGGAGAGGTTCAAGGTCGTCTTCTTCGAGAAGTACTTCACAACGACGCTCGGAGTCAGCAGATTAGGGAGTTCATGAGTCTCCTCCAGGGATACAAGTCTGTAGCCGAGCATGTCCGATAGTTCAAGCGGGGGTGTCATTTTGTGCCCTCGATTGCGCTGGTAGAGAGTGAGAAGTTGAGGTAGTTCACTGATGGACTGCGACCAGAAATCAGCCATGATGTCAACATGGCGGACGTGACGACGTACATGGCGGCAGTTAACCGAGCTTACCCGGTTGAAGACGGGCCGAAAGGACATGAGGGATGACTTTCAGTGGAAGAGGCAGTTACAGCAGCCCGTCAGGGGACAGTCTTCGCAGCAGTCAGCGAAGAGACCATATCAAGGGCCATCCTAAGGGCCCAACTCCTCAGGGGGCCACAGCAGCACAGACCACAGGGCCAACAGAGGCCGCAGCAGAAGGGGCCAGTGCCCCTAGACCTGGAGGGATGCCGGTGTGCAAGGAGTTCCATAAGCAACATCCAGGGCCATGCATGGCAGGATCGGGCAGGTGTTACCACTGCAAGGAACTGGGGCATATTTCTAGGGATTGTCCTAAGAAAAAAAGTCCAAGGGTCGTGTTTACGTGATTCAGCGGAGGCTGCAGATCCAGACACAACTCTGATCACAGGCAGGATCCGTGTTTTAGGTGTCACCACCATTTCCTTGCTAGATTCAGGGGTGACTCACTCGTTCATCTCGAGTGCATTCATTCAGAGGATGAACATTATCCCGGAGAGCTTAGTGTGGCTCTCGCAGTGACGATCCCGTCTGGGGAGGAGGTAACTATGGCCAGTGTCGTTCACGGATTGGTGATGATGTTTCAGGATCATGCAGTCAGGGCATACTTGATCGTATTGCCGATGCAGGGAGTCGACCTCATTCTACGGATGGACTGGTTGACCGAGTATGGAGCAGTGATTGATTTCCATCAGTGAGACCATGGAAGCCCAGGTTTATCTCTTTCCTGCAGGCAAGGAAGTTAGTCAAGCTTGGGTGTCAGGCGTTCTTGGTCAGTGTTACCACCTCAGTGGATTCAGCAGGCCCTTCACCGTCTGAGGTTTAGGTAGTCAGGGACTTTGCAGATTTTTCCCCGATGAAGTTGTGGGAGTTCCACCGGAGCGAGAGGTGGAGTTTTCGATGGATCTGGTGCCCGATATAGTGCCCATATCTAAGGCGCCGTAGCGACTGGATCCTACCGAGATGAAGGAACTGAAGGAGCAGATTCAGGACTTGCTCGACAAGGGATTTATTCGCCCTAGCTTTTCTCCTTGGGACGCACCAGTACTGTTCGTGAAGAATAAAGATGGCAGTATAAGGTTGTGCATTGACTATCGGGAGTTGAACTGAGTTACAGTGAAGAACAAGTACCCACTCCCGAGGATCGAGGATTTGTTTGATCAGTTGTAGGGAGCTTCGGTTTTCTCCAAGATTGATTTGAGGTCTGGGTACCATCAGTTACGGGTCAGAGAGGAGGACGTGTCCAAGACTGTATTTCGGACGCGTTACGGTCACTACAAGTTTTTGGTCATGCCGTTTGGACTGATTAATGCCCCAGCGATCTTCATGGATTTGATGAACCAGATCTTCAGACAGTACTTAGACTAGTTCATCATCGTATTCATCGACGGCATCTTAGTCTAATCAAGGAGCTTAGAGGAGCATAGACAACATTTGCAGACCGCACTGCAGACGTTGAGAGAGCACAGATTGTATGATAAGTTCAGCAAGTGCGAGTTTTGGCTTGAGCAGGTGACTTTTTTGGGACATATCATTTCTAGAGATGGGATTCAGTCGAACAATCAAAAGTTGAGGCAGTACGGAACTGGGGGATTCCAAAGAATGCAGCAGAGCTTCATAATTTCTTTCGTTTAGCTGGATATTATTACAAGTTCATCAAGGGTTTCTCTTCGATTTCAGTGCCCTTGACAGTCCTGACCAAGAATACGAAATACATATGGAGTCCCGAGTGTCAGAGGAGTTTCGATCAGTTGAAAGAGGCCCTCACTTCAGCACCAGTATTAGCGATGCCAGTGGAGCAGGAGGAGTTTGCAGTGTATACAGATGATTCCCTGAGAGGTTTAGGCGCAGTTCTGATGTAGGGTGGCAGAGTCATTGTGTATGCGTCGAGACAGCTGAAGAGTTATAAGCAGAATTATCCAACGCATGATCTGGAGCTTACAACAGTAGTGTTCGCACTAAAGATTTGGAGACACTACTTGTACGGTGAGAAGTGTCAGACTTTCACCGACCATAAGAGTCTCAAGTACTTCTTCATCCAGAAGGAGTTTCATATGAGGCAGCGCAGATGGCTGGAGTTAGTTAAGGACTATGATTGTGACATTAGCTACCACTCGGGTAAAGCTAATATGGTAGCAGACGCTTTGAGCTAGAAGACTTCAGTGGTGGCATTCTTATCAGTTGAGCGACCACTGTTGGCAGAGATTCAGAGATTCGGGTTGGATTTTTATTCAGGGGGCTGTGCACCTAGCCTAGCAGCGCTCACAGTTCAGCCGACTCTTCGAGATCGGACTAAGGATGTCCAGGCCATAGACGAGCAGTTACAGTAGTGGAGACAGAGAGATGAGGCAAGAGGCCGGGGGTTGTATACAATCGAGGATGGGATAACTCGTTTCAGAGGTTGTATGTGGGTGCCGAATACTGAGCAGTTGAGAGCTGATATTTTAGCAGAGGCTCATGCATCGACGTACTCCATCCATCCAAGGAGTACGAAGATGTACAGGGATTTGCAGACTCTTTACTGGTGGTCGGGGATTAAGAAGGACATCGGGCGATTCGTATCCGAGTGTTTGACCTGTCAGCAGGTCAAGGCAGAGCACCAGCGACCAGAAGGGTTACTACAGCCGCTCCCTATCCTTGAGTGGAAATGGGAGAACATTATGATGGATTTTGTGGTTGGATTACCCATGAGTCCTAGAGGCTATACGGCAATTTGGATGATTGTGGATCCACTCACCAAGTCCACGCATTTCCTACCGGTAAAGACCACTTTTACCTTGAATCAGTATGTAGAGCTATATATTAGAGAGATTGCTAGGTTGCACGGCATACCAGTCTCTATTGTGTTAGATCGGGACACCAGGTTTACATCGGTATTTTGGAGGAGCTTGCACGCTGCATTGAGGACTAAGCTATCTTTCAGTACAGCTTTTTACCCACAGACAGATGCCCAGTCGGAGAGAATCATCCAGATTCTAGAGGATTTGCTGAGAGCATGTGTGATAGATTTTCAGGGTACGTGGGATTCTAGATTTCCCTTGATAGAGTTCACGTACAATAATAGCTTTCAGGCGTTGATTGGGATGTCTCCCTATGAGGCTCTGTACGGGAGAAGTTGTAGGTTTCCCGTGCATTGGGACGAGGTTGGCGAGAGAGTATTGACTGGGCCAGAGCTAGTGCAGCAGACACCAGACATTGTGACCAAGATACGAGATCGGATGAGGATAGCCCAGAGTCGTCATAAGAGTTATGCCGATCATAAACGACGAGATCTGGAGTTGGCCGTAGGGGATCATGTATTCGTGAGGATATCGCCCATGAAGGGTGTGATGCGTTTTGGCCAGAGAGGCAATCTCAGTCCGAGATTCATTGGACCATTCGAGATATTGGAGAGGTCGGTACGTTGGCGTATCGGGTAGCACTACCACCCAGTCTGTCATCAGTACATAATGTGTTCCATATTTCGATGCTTCGGAATTATGTCCCGAATCCGTCGAATGTGTTAGACTTTGAGCCGCTTCAATTAGCACCAGATCTATTATTTGAGGAGCGACCAGTTCAGATCTTAGCACGAGAGGAGCTCAGGCTTAGAGTGCGGAGTATTCCGATGGTCAAGGTCCGGTGGCAGAATCAATCGGAGCATGAGGCTACCTGGGAGACCGAGGCCGATATGCGGAAGCGTTATCCTAAGCTTTTCAGCACGTAACTTAATTTCGGGGACGAAATTTTTATAGGGGGGAAAGTTGTAACGCCCAGAATTCCTGATTACGTGAGAATGAGTGCATGATTAGGAGAAAATTGTTTTTAGAAAATAATATGTCATTTTATGTGATTATATGATAATTTTATGTTTTAAGATGCCCATGTCATTTTAGTAGCCTGTTTGAGTCCGGATGTGTGGATGATACTTGGGAGGACCGCTGGAGTCCGGATGTGTGGATGATACTTCGGGAGGACCGCTGTCAGGCCTCGTGACTCACAACAGATAAACACATGCGGAAGCTATCAAAAAGTGGGTAAAATTTTCGCTTTTAGGCCCGACGGTTTTCAAACATATGATTTAAAATACAACAATACTTAAAATAAGTTCCCAAATCATAAAACAATCAACAACAAAGCATACATAATTCAAACATGTATCATATACCCCCCCTATGGGTACAACAACAAAGCACAGGGCATCCCCCTGGCTAACTGATACATATATATATATACTATATGCTACTGGGACACACTAGCCACCTCCTGGGGCACCGCCAGCTGGGTTGAACCCACGACCAGCTGTAGAACCTGGGTTTCCTGAAAACAACGCAACAAAGAAACAAACCAAGCCCCGGAGGGACATGGGGTCAAGCCCCAGTACGGAGAGCAATAATACAACAGAAAAAACAGCAAGGAAAAGAATGCAGGTGCTATGCATGAGACGCCAAGGAACAATGGAAAGCTCGACCCACAAGGGAGCTAAGGAACTCAGACATAGCTCCAAGAAACATCGACAACGTACAGTGGCCACGGGGTGAGTTCACAGTGTGGTAGTGAACCACTCGCCATGATACTACACCCACTTACCGGATGCATCAACAACTCGACCTGCCGTTTCCTCGCCCATGAACTGTGGTAATTAACCACTCGGCGCATGGTGGCTACGATCCCAGCAGGGAGATGAGAGTGCGGTATAGCCGCTCGCCCTCACATCCTGGTAAGAAAACAATGACAATGCAACAATGGTACAATACTACCAAAACTGGAAAGGAATACCGTGCGTGTATGCAACATGATAGAATGCAAGTATATAAACATATGCAACGCAACAAATACACCAATAGCATACACAATTCTCAACAGACCACAACCAGCAGGCACGGCGAATCCACATACCAGCGACTACCATTCATCCAAGTCATAATCTCGCTGTAATAAAAGCTAAAATCCGTACCTTGTACTGAGTAACAATAACACTGCGAGAAATCCCGAAGACTCTGGTAAAAGCCTGCTAAACACACGGCATTCAGAACATAAATCCAACGGGTTGCTAATAAATCTCACGACTGGAGTTTAAATACTAAAGCCAGCTCTCAATCTAACCCATACAACTTAACAGGAAGCTAATATAAAGGCTAGGAACAAGATCTCGAAGCTAATTCAAAAGCTACCTGCAACTTCGAAACGTACGAACACGAACAGCAACTTCGTGCTTTTGCTCCAGCTAACAACAGCCTCTACAAAAGATATAGGGTGAAAGAGCTCTTCGAGAGGAGTCCAACGCTACCTCAACTGTCCAAAACAACGGCCGGAATCGACGGGAATCTACCGGAGAAACTCACGGTGAATAGTAACCAAGGGTTGAAGAACAGAGAACGAAAATCGGGAAATATTCGAGTCGACGATACCGGAGAAGCTCACGGTGAATAGTGACCAAGGGTTGAAGAACAGAGAACGAAAATCGGGAAATATTTCTCTAAGTATGGTATGGG